>CAJUXP010000188.1:0-66460 GCA_910591515.1 Cerceris rybyensis
TTCGGCTTGTTATCATCAATACCCTTTATATTACAGAAAATGCAAGTCATTTGATCGTCTATACCCGTTATAACGTTGTTTACAGTCGATATATTGTCGTTTATGTCTTTTATCTGCATAAACCTTTATAACTAAATGTAACAGCATTATACGACATATGATTGTTTACATGCGGCTTGTTATCGTCAATATCCATCATATTACACACAATGCAAGTGCTATTTTCATTTATAACTGTTATAAGGACGTTTACAGTCGTTCTATAATCGTTTATGTCTTTTATCTGCATATACATTTGTATCTAAATGTTACAACTATATACGACATTTTATCGTTTAGTTTCGGGTTGTTATCATCAATACCATTTATATTACACAAAATGCATGTCCTTTGATCATCTATAACCTTTATAACGTCGTTTACAGTCGATATATTGCCGTCTATGACTTTTATCTGCATAAACCTTTATAACTAAATGCAACAGCATTATACGACATATGATTGTTTACACGCGGCTTGTTATCGTCAATATCCATCATATTACACACAATACAAGTGCTATTTTCATTTATAACTGTTATAAGGACGTTTACAGTCGTTCTATAATCGTTTATGTCTTTTATCTGCATAAACATTTGTATCTAAATGTTACAAGTAGGTACGACATTTTATCGATTATTTTCATCTTGTTATCATCAATACCCTTTATATTACAAGAAATGCAAGTCATTTGATCGTCTATACCCGTTATAACGTTGTTTACAGTCGATATATTGTCGTTTATGTCTTTTATCTGCATAAACATTTATAACTAAATGTAACAGCATTATACGACATATGATTGTTTACATGGGGCTTGTTATCGTCAATATCCAACATATTACACACAATACAAGTGCGATTTTCATTTATAACTGTTATAAGGACGTATACACTTGTTCTATAATCGTTTATGTCTTTTATCTGCCTATACATATGTATCTAAATGTTACAACTATATACGACATTTTATCGTCTAATTCCGGCTTGTTATCATCAATACCCTTTATATAACAGAAAATGCAAGTCATTTGATCGTCTATACCCGTTATAACGTTGTTTACAGTCGATAAATTGTCGTTTATGTCTTTTATCTGCATAAACCTTTATAACTAAATGTAACAGCATTATACGACATATGATTGTTTACATGCGGCTTGTTATCGTCAATATCCATCATATTACACACAATGCAAGTGCTAATTTCATTTATAACTGTTATAAGGACGTTTACAGTCGTTCTATAATCGTTTATGTCTTTTATCTGCATATACATTTGTATCTAAATGTTACAACTATATACGACGTTTTATCGTTTAGTTTCGGCTTGTTCTCACCAATACCATTTATATTACACAAAATGCATGTCCTTTGATCATCTAAAACCTTTATAACGTCGTTTACAGTCGTTATATTGCCGTTTATGACTTTTATCTGCATAAACCTTTATAACTAAATGCAACAGCATTATAAGACATATGATTGTTTACATGGGGCTTGTTATCGTCAATATCCAACATATTACACACAATACAAGTGCTATTTTCATTTATAACTGTTATAAGGACGTATACACTTGTTCTATAATCGTTTATGTCTTATATCTGCATATACATATGTATCTAAATGTTACAACTATATACGACATTTTATCGTCTAATTTCGGCTTGTTATCATCAATACCCTTTATATTACACAAAATGCAAGTTATTTGATCGTCTATACCCGTTATAACGTTGTTTACAGTCGATATATTGTCGTTTATGTCTTTTAGCTGCATAAACCTTTATAACTAAATGTAACAGCATTATACGACATATGATTGTTTACATGGGGCTTGTTATCGTCAATATCCAACATATTACACACAATACAAGTGCTATTTTCATTTATAACTGTTATAAGGACGTTTACAGTCGTTCTATAATCGTTTATGTCTTTTATCTGCATATACATTTGTATCTAAATGTTACAACTATATACGACATTTTATCGTTTCGTTTCGGCTTGTTATCATCAATACCATTTATATTACACAAAATGCATGTCCTTTGATCATCTATAACCTTTATAACGTCTTTTACAGTCGATATATTGCCGTTTATGACTTTTATTTGCATAAACCTTTATAACTAAATGCAACAGCATTTTACGACATATGATTGTTTACACGCGAATTGTTATCGTCAATATCCATCATATTACACACATTACAAGTGCTATTTTCATTTATAACTGTTATAAGGACGTATACACTTGTTCTATAATCGTTTATGTCTTATATCTGCATATATATATGTATCTAAATGTTACAACTATATACGACATTTTATCGTCTAATTTCGGCTTGTTATCATCAATACCCTTTATATTACACAAAATGCAAGTTATTTGATCGTCTATACCCGTCATAACGTTGTTTACAGTCGATATATTGCCGTTTATGACTTTTATCTGCATAAACCTTTATAACTAAATGCAACAGCATTATACGACATATGATTGTTTACACGCGGCTTGTTATCGTCAATATCCATCATATTACACACAATACAAGTGCTATTTTCATATATAACTGTTATAAGGACGTTTACAGTCGTTCTATAATCGTTTATGTCTTTTATCTGCATAAACATTTGTATCTAAATGTTACAACTATGTACGACATTTTATCGATTAATTTCATCATGTTATCATCAATACCCTTTATATTACAAGAAATGCAAGTCATTTGATCGTCTATACCCGTTATAACGTTGTTTACAGTCGATATATTGCCGTTTATGACTTTTATCTGCATAAACCTTTATAACTAAATGCAACAGCATTATACGACATATGATTGTTTACACGCGGCTTGTTATCGTCAATATCCATCATATTACACACAATACAAGTGCTATTTTCATTTATAACTGTTATAAGGACGTTTACAGTCGTTCTATAGTCGTTTATGTCTTTTATCTGCATAAACATTTGTACCTAAATGTTACAACAATGTACGACATTTTATCGATTAATTTCATCTTGTTATCATCAATACCCTTTATATTACAAGAAATGCAAGTCATTTGATCGTCTATACCCATTATAACGTTGGTTACAGTCGATATATTGTCGTTTATGTCTTTTTTCTGAATAAAAATTTATAACTAAATGTAACAGCATTATACGACATATAATTGTTTACATGGGGCTTGTTATCGTCAATATCCAACATATTACACACAATACAAGTGCTATTTTCATTTATAACTGTTATAAGGACGTTTACAGTCGTTCTATAATCGTTTATGTCTTTTATCTGCATAAACATTTGTATCTAAATGTTACAACAATGTACGACATTTTATCGATTAATTTCATCTTGTTATCATCAATACCCTTTAAATTACAAGAAATGCAAGTCATTTGATCGTCTATACCCATCATAACGTTGTTTACAGTCGATATATTGTCGTTTATGTCTTTTATCTGCATAAACATTTATAACTAAATGTAACAGCATTATACGACATATGATTGTTTACATGGGGCTTGTTATCGTCAATATCCAACATATTACACACAATACAAGTGCTATTTTCATTTATAACTGTTATAAGGACGTATACACTTGTTCTATAATCGTTTATGTCTTATATCCGCATATACATATGTATCTAAATGTTACAACTATATACGACATTTTATCGTCTAATTTCGGCTTGTTATCATCAATACCCTTTATATTACACAAAATGAAAGTTATTTGATCGTCTATACCCGTTATAACGTTGTTTACAGTCGATATATTGTCGTTTATGTCTTTTATCTGCATAAACCTTTATAACTAAATGTAACAGCATTATACGACATATGATTGTTTACATGGGGCTTGTTATCGTCAATATCCAACATATTACACACAATACAAGTGCTATTTTCATTTATAACTGTTATAAGGACGTTTACAGTCGTTCTATAATCGTTTATGTCTTTTATCTGCATATACATTTGTATCTAAATGTTACAACTATATACGACATTTTATCGTTTCGTTTCGGCTTGTTATCATCAATACCATTTATATTACACAAAATGCATGTCCTTTGATAATCTATAACCTTTATAACGTCGTTTACAGTCGATATATTGCCGTTTATGACTTTTATCTGCATAAACCTTTATAACTAAATGCAACAGCATTATACGACATATGATTGTTTACACGCGGCTTGTTATCGTCAATATCCATCATATTACACACAATACAAGTGCTATTTTCATTTATAACTGTTATAAGGACGTATACACTTGTTCTATAATCGTTTATGTCTTATATCTGCATATACATATGTATCTAAATGTTACAACTATATACGACATTTTATCGTCTAATTTCGGCTTGTTATCATCAATACCCTTTATATTACACAAAATGCAAGTTATTTGATCGTCTATACCCGTTATAAACGTTGTTTACAGTCGATATATTGCCGTTTATGACTTTTATCTGCATAAACCTTTATAACTAAATGCAACAGCATTATACGACATATGATTGTTTACACGCGGCTTGTTATCGTCAATATCCATCATATTACACACAATACAAGTGCTATTTTCATTTATAACTGTTATAAGGACGTTTACAGTCGTTCTATAATCGTTTATGTCTTTTATCTGCATAAACATTTGTATCTAAATGTTACAACTATGTACGACATTTTATCGATTAATTTCATCATGTTATCATCAATACCCTTTATATTACAAGAAATGCAAGTCATTTGATCGTCTATACCCGTTATAACGTTGTTTACAGTCGATATATTGCCGTTTATGACTTTTATCTGCATAAACCTTTATAACTAAATGCAACAGCATTATACGACATATGATTGTTTACACGCGGCTTGTTATCGTCAATATCCATCATATTACACACAATACAAGTGCTATTTTCATTTATAACTGTTATAAGGACGTTTACAGTCGTTCTATAATCGTTTATGTCTTTTATCTGCATAAACATTTGTACCTAAATGTTACAACTATGTACGACATTTTATCGATTAATTTCATCTTGTTATCATCAATACCCTTTATATTACAAGAAATGCAAGTCATTTGATCGTCTACACCCGTTATAACGTTGTTTACAGTCGATATATTGTCGTTTATGTCTTTTATCTGCATAAACATTTATAACTAAATGTAACAGCATTATACGACATATGATTGTTTACATGGGGCTTGTTATCGTCAATATCCAACATATTACACACAATACAAGTGCTATTTTCATTTATAACTGTTATAAGGACGTTTACAGTCGTTCTATAATCGTTTATGTCTTTTATCTGCATATACATTTGTATCTAAATGTTACAACTATATACGACATTTTATCGTTTAGTTTCGGCTTTTTACCATCAATACCATTTATATTACACAAAATGCAAGTCCTTTGATCATCTATAACCTTTATAACGTCGTTTACAGTCGATATATTGACGTTTATGACTTTTATCTGCATAAACCTTTATAACTAAATGCAACAGCATTATACGACATATGATTGTTTACACGCGGCTTGTTATCGTCAATATCCATCATATTACACACAATACAAGTGCTACTTTCATTTATAACTGTTATAAGGACGTTTACAGTCGTTCTATAATCGTTTATGTCTTTTATCTGCATAAACATTTGTATCTAAATGTTACAACTATGTACGACATTTTATCGATTAATTTCATCTTGTTATCATCAATACCCTTTATATTACAAGAAATGCAAGTCATTTGATCGTCTATACCCGTTATAACGTTGGTTACAGTCGATATATTGTCGTTTATGTCTTTTTTCTGAATAAAAATTTATAACTAAATGTAACAGCATTATACGACATATAATTGTTTACATGGGGCTTGTTATCGTCAATATCCAACATATTACACACAATACAAGTGCTATTTTCATTTATAACTGTTATAAGGACGTTTACAGTCGTTCTATAATCGTTTATGTCTTTTATCTGCATATACATATGTATCTAAATGTTACAACTATATACGACATTTTATCGTTTAGTTTCGGCTTGTTATCATCAATACCATTTATATTACACAAAATGCAAGTCATTTGATCGTCTATACCCGTTATAACGTTGTTTACAGTCGATATATTGTCGTTTATGTCTTTTTTCTGCATAAACCTTTATAACTAAATGTAACAGCATTATACGACATATGATTGTTTACATCCGGCGTGTTGTCGTCAATATCCATCATATTACACACAATACAAGTGCTTTTTTCCATTATAACTGTTATAAGGTTGTTTACAGTCGTTCTATAATCGTTTACGTCTTTTATCTGCATATACATTTGTATCTAAATGTTACAACTATATACGACATTTTATAGTTTGATTTCGGCTTGTTATCATCAATACCCTTTATATTACATAAAATGCAAGTCATTTGATCAACTATACCCGTGATAAAGTCGTTTACAGTAGATATATAGTCGTTTATGCCTTTTATCTGCATAAACCTTTATAACTAAATGTAACAGCATTATACGACATATGATTGTTTACACGCGGCTTGTTATCGTCAATATCCATCATATTACACACAATACAAGTGCTATTTTTATTTATAACTGTGATAAGGACGTTTACAGTCGTTCTATAATCGTTTATGTCTTTTATCTGCATAAACATTTGTATCTAAATGTTACAACAATGTACGACATTTTATCGATTAATTTCATCTTGTTATCATCAATACCCTTTATATTACAAGAAATGCAAGTCATTTGATCGTCTATACCCGTCATAACGTTGTTTACAGTCGATATATTGTCGTTTATGTCTTTTATCTGCATAAACATTTATAACTAAATGTAACAGCATTATACGACATATGATTGTTTACATGGGGCTTGTTATCGTCAATATCCAACATATTACACACAATACAAGTGCTAATTTCATTTATAACTGTTATAAGGACGTATACACTTGTTCTATAATCGTTTATGTCTTATATCCGCATATACATATGTATCTAAATGTTACAACTATATACGACATTTTATCGTCTAATTTCGGCTTGTTATCATCAATACCCTTTATATTACACAAAATGAAAGTTATTTGATCGTCTATACCCGTTATAACGTTGTTTACAGTCGATATATTGTCGTTTATGTCTTTTATCTGCATAAACCTTTATAACTAAATGTAACAGCATTATACGACATATGATTGTTTACATGGGGCTTGTTATCGTCAATATCCAACATATTACACACAATACAAGTGCTATTTTCATTTATAACTGTTATAAGGACGTTTACAGTCGTTCTATAATCGTTTATGTCTTTTATCTGCATATACATTTGTATCTAAATGTTACAACTATATACGACATTTTATCGTTTCGTTTCGGCTTGTTATCATCAATACCATTTATATTACACAAAATGCATGTCCTTTGATCATCTATAACCTTTATAACGTCGTTTACAGTCGATATATTGCCGTTTATGACTTTTATCTGCATAAACCTTTATAACTAAATGCAACAGCATTATACGACATATGATTGTTTACACGCGGCTTGTTATCGTCAATATCCATCATATTACACACAATACAAGTGCTATTTTCATTTATAACTGTTATAAGGACGTATACACTTGTTCTATAATCGTTTATGTCTTATATCTGCATATACATATGTATCTAAATGTTACAACTATATACGACATTTTATAGTTTAATTTCGGCTTGTTATCATCAATACCCTTTATATTACATAAAATGCAAGTCATTTGATCAACTATACCCGTGATAAAGTCGTTTACAGTAGATATATAGTCGTTTATGCCTTTTATCTGCATAAACCTTTATAACTAAATGTAACAGCATTATACGACATATGATTGTTTACATGCGGCGTGTTGTCTTCAATATCCATCATATTACACACAATACAGGTGCTATTTTCATTTATAACTGTTATAAGGACGTTTACAGTCGTTCTATAATCGTTTATGTCTTTTATCTGCATAAACATTTGTATCTAAATGTTACAACTATGTACGACATTTTATCGATTAATTTCATCTTGTTATCATCAATACCCTTTATATTACACAAAATGAAAGTTATTTGATCGTCTATACCCGTTATAACGTTGTTTACAGTCGATATATTGTCGTTTATGTCTTTTGTCTGCATAAACCTTTATAACTAAATGTAACAGCATTATACGACATATGATTGTTTACATGGGGCTTGTTATCGTCAATATCCATCATATTACACACAATGCAAGTGCTATTTTCATTTATAACTGTTATAAGGACGTTTACAGTCGTTCTATAATCGTTTATGTCTTTTATCTGCATATACATTTGTATCTAAATGTTACAACTATATACGACATTTTAGCGTTTAGTTTCGGCTTGTTACCATCAATACCATTTATATTACACAAAATGCATGTCCTTTGATCATCTATAACCTTTATAACGTCGTTTACAGTCGATATATTGACGTTTATGACTTTTATCTGCATAAACCTTTATAACTAAATGCAACAGCATTATACGACATAAGATTGTTTACACGCGGCTTGTTATCGTCAATATCCATCATATTACACACAGTACAAGTGCTATTTTCATTTATAACTGTTATAAGGACGTTTACAGTCGTTCTATAATCGTTTATGTCTTTTATCTGCATAAACATTTGTATCTAAATGTTACAACTATGTACGACATTTTATCGATTAATTTCATCATGTTATCATCAATACCCTTTATATTACACAAAATGCAAATTATTTGATCGTCTATACCCGTTATAACGTTGTTTACAGTCGATATATTGTCGTTTATGTCTTTTATCTGCATAAACATTTATAACTAAATGTAACAGCATTATACGACATATGATTGTTTACATGGGGCTTGTCATCGTCAATATCCAACATATTACACACAATACAAGTGCTATTTTCATTTATAACTGTTATAAGGGCGTTTACAGTCGTTCTATAATCGTTCATGTCTTTTATCTGCATATACATTTGTATCTAAATGTTACAACTATATACGACATTTTATCGTTTCGTTTCGTCTTGTTATCATCAATACCATTTATATTACACAAAATGCATGTCCTTTGATCATCTATAACCTTTATAACGTCGTTTACATTCGATATATTGCCGTTTATGACTTTTATCTGCATAAACCTTTATAACTAAATGCAACAGCATTATACGACATATGATTGTTTACACGCGGCTTGTTATCGTCAATATCCATCATATTACACACAATAGAAGTGCTATTTTCATTTATAACTGTTATAAGGACGTTTACAGTCGTTCTATAATCGTTTATGTCTTATATCTGCATAAACATTTGTATCTAAATGTTACAAACCTATATACGACATTTTATCGTCTAATTTCGCTTGTTATCATCAATACCCTTTATATTACACAAAATGCAAATTATTTGATCGTCTATACCCGTTATAACGTTGTTTACAGTCGATATATTGTCGTTTATGTCTTTTTTCTGAATAAACATTTATAACTAAATGTAACAGCATTATACGACATATAATTGTTTACATGGGGCTTGTTATCGTCAATATCCAACATATTACACACAATACAAGTGCTATTTTCATTTATAACTGTTATAAGGACGTTTACAGTCGTTCTATAATCGTTTATGTCTTTTATCTGCATATACATATGTATCTAAATGTTACAACTATATACGACATTTTATCGTCTAATTTCGGCTTGTTATCATCAATACCCTTTATATTACACAAAATGCAAGTTATTTGATCGTCTATACCCGTTATAACGTTTATTTACAGTCGATATATTGTCGTTTATGTCTTTTATCTGCATAAACCTTTATAACTAAATGTAACAGCATTATACGACATATGATTGTTTACATGCGGCTTGTTATCGTCAATATCCATCATATTACACACAATGCAAGTGCTATTTTCATTTATAGCTGTTATAAGGACGTTTACAGTCGTTCTATAATCGTTTTATGTCTTTTATTCTGCATATACATTTTTATCTAAATGTTACAACTATATACGACATTTTATCGTTTAGTTTCGGCTTGTTATCATCAATACCATTTATATTACACAAAATGCATGTCCTTTGATCATCTATAACCTTTATAACGTCGTTTACAGTCGATATATTGCCGTTTATGACTTCTTACCTGCATAAACTTTTGTATCTAAATGTTACAACTATGTACGACATTTTATCGATTAATTTCATCTTGTTATCATCAATACCCTTTATATTACAAGAAATGCAAGTCATTTGATCGTCTATACCCATTATAACGTTGGTTACAGTACCGATATATTGTCGTTTATGTCTTTTTTCTGAAACCAACATTTATAACTAAATGTAACAGCATTATACGACATATGATTGTTTACATGGGGCTTGTTATCGTCAATATCCAACATATTACACACAATACAAGTGCTATTTTTCATTTATAACTGTTACAAGGACGTTTACCAGTCGTTCTATAATCGTTTATGTCTTTTATCTGCATATACATATGTATCTAAATGTTACAACTATATACGACATTTTATCTTTTAGTTTCGGCTTGTTATCATCAATACCATTTATATTACACAAAATGCATGTCCTTTGATCATCTATAACCTTTATAACGTCGTTTACAGTCGATATATTGCCGTTTATGACTTTTATGTGCATAAACCTTTATAACTAAATTGCAACAGCATTATAAGACATATGATTGTTTACACGCGGCTTGTTATCGTCAATATCCATCATATTACACACAATACAAGTGCTATTTTCATTTATAACTGTTATAAGGACGTTTACAGTCGTTCTATAATCGTTTATGTCTTTTATCTGCATAAACATTTGTATCTAAATGTTACAAGTATGTACGAAATTTTATCGATTAATTTCATCTTGTTATCATCAATACCCTTTATATTACAAGAAATGCAAGTCATTTGATCGTCTATACCCGTCATAACGTTGTTTACAGTCGATATATTGTCGTTTATGTCTTTTATCTGCATAAACCTTTATAACTAAATGTAACAGCATTATACGACATATGATTGTTTACATGGGGCTTGTTATCGTCAATATCCAACATATTACACACAATACAAGTGCTATTTTCATTTATAACTGTTATAAGGACGTTTACAGTCGTTCTATAATCGTTTATGTCTTTTATCTGCATATACATTTGTATCTAAATGTTACAACAATATACGACAATTTATCGTTTCGTTTCGGCTTGTTATCATCAATACCATTTATATTACACAAAATGCATGTCCTTTGATCATCTATAACCTTTATAACGTCGTTTACAGTCGATATATTGCCGTTTATGACTTTTATCTGCATAAACCTTTATAACTAAATGCAACAGTATTATACGACATATGATTGTTTACACGCGGCTTGTTATCGTCAATATCCATCATATTACACACAATACAAGTGCTATTTTCATTTATAACTGTTATAAGGACGTATACACTTGTTCTATAATCGTTTATGTCTTATATCTGCATATACATATGTATCTAAATGTTACAACTATATACGACATTTTATCGTCTAATTTCGGCTTGTTATCATCAATACCCTTTATATTACACAAAATGCAAGTTATTTGATCGTCTATACCCGTTATAACGTTGTTTACAGTCGATATATTGTCGTTTATGTCTTTTATCTGCATAAACCTTTATAATTAAATGTAACAGCATTATACGACATATGATTGTTTACATGCGGCTTGTTATCGTCAATATCCATCATATTACACACAATGCAAGTGCTATTTTCATTTATAACTGTTATAAGGACGTTTACAGTCGTTCTATAATCGTTTATGTCTTTTATCTGCATAAACATTTGTACCTAAATGTTACAACTATGTACGACATTTTATCGTTTAGTTTCGGCTTGTTACCATCAATACCATTTATATTACACAAAATGCATGTCCTTTGATCATCTATAACCTTTATAACGTCGTTTACAGTCGATATATTGACGTTTATGACTTTTATCTCCATAAACCTTTATAACTAAATGCAATAGCATTATACGACATATGATTGTTTACATGCGGCTTGTTATCGTCAATATCCAACATATTACACACAATACAAGTGCTATTTTCATTTATAACTGTTATAAGGACGTTTACAGTCGTTCTATAATCGTTTATGTCTTTTATCTGCATATACATTTGTATCTAAATGTTACAACTATATACGACATTTTATCGTTTAGTTTCGGCTTGTTATCATCAATACTATTTATATTACACAAAATGCATGTCCTTTGATCATCTATAACCATTATAACGTCGTTTACAGTCGATATATTGCCGTTTATGACTTTTATCTGCATAAACCTTTATAACTAAATGCAACAGCATTATACGACATAAGATTGTTTACACGCGGCTTGTTATCGTCAATATCCATCATATTACACACAGTACAAGTGCTATTTTCATTTATAACTGTTATAAGGACTATTACAGTCGTTCTATAATCGTTTATGTCTTTTATCTGCATAAACATTTGTATCTAAATGTTACAACTGTGTACGACATTTTATCGATTAATTTCATCATGTTATCATCAATACCCTTTATATTACAAGAAATGCAAGTCATTTGATCGTCTATACCCGTTATAACGTTGTTTACAGTCGATATATTGTCGTTTATGTCTTTTATCTGCATAAACATTTATAACTAAATGTAACAGCATTATACGACATATGATTGTTTACATGGGGCTTGTCATCGTCAATATCCAACATATTACACACAATACAAGTGCTATTTTCATTTATAACTGTTATAAGGGCGTTTACAGTCGTTCTATAATCGTTCATGTCTTTTATCTGCATATACATTTGTATCTAAATGTTACAACTATATACGACATTTTATCGTTTCGTTTCGTCTTGTTATCATCAATACCATTTATATTACACAAAATGCATGTCCTTTCATCATCTATAACCTTTATAACGTCGTTTACAGTCGATATATTGCCGTTTATGACTTTTATCTGCATAAACCTTTATAACTAAATGCAACAGCATTATACGACATATGATTGTTTACACGCGGCTTGTTATCGTCAATATCCATCATATTACACACAATACAAGTGCTATTTTCATTTATAACTGTTATAAGGACGTTTACAGTCGTTCTATAATCGTTTATGTCTTTTATCTGCATAAACATTTGTACCTAAATGTTACAACTATGTACGACATTTTATCGATTAATTTCATCTTGTTATCATCAATTCCCTTTATATTACAAGAAATGCAAGTCATTTGATCGTCTACACCCGTTATAACGTTGTTTACAGTCGATATATTGTCGTTTATGTCTTTTATCTGCATAAACCTTTATAACTAAATGTAACAGCATTATACGACATATGATTGTTTACACGGGGCTTGTTATCGTCAATATCCAACATATTACACACAATACAAGTGCTATTTTCATTTATAACTGTTATAAGGATGTTTACAGTCGTTCTATAATCGTTTATGTCTATTATCTGAATATACATTTGTATCTAAATGTTACAACTATATACGACATTTTATCGTTTAGTTTCGGCTTGTTATCATCAATACCATTTATATTACACAAAATGCAAGTCCTTTGATCAACTGTTCCCGTGATAACGTCGTTTACAGTAGATGTATAGTCGTTTATGTCTTTTATCTGCATAAACCTTTATAACTAAATGCAACAGCATTATACGACATATGATTGTTTACACGCGGCTTGTTATCGTCAATATCCATCATATTACACACAATACAAGTGCTATTTTCATTAAAACTGTTATAAGGACGTTTACAGTCGTTCTATAATCGTTTATGTCTTTTATCTGCATAAACATTTGTATCTAAATGTTACAACTATATACGACATTTTATCGTCTAATTTCGGCTTGTTATCATCAATACCCTTTATATTACACAAAATGCAAGTTATTTGATCGTCTATACCCGTTATAACGTTGTTTACAGTCGATATATTGTCATTTATGTCTTTTATCTGCATAAACCTTTATAACTAAATGTAACAGCATTATACGACATATGATTGTTTACATGCGGCTTGTTATCGTCAATATCCATCATATTACACACAATGCAAGTGCTATTTTCATTTATAGCTGTTATAAGGACGTTTACAGTCGTTCTATAATCGTTTATGTCTTTTATCTGCATATACATTTGTATCTAAATGTTACAACTATATACGACATTTTATCGTTTAGTTTCGGCTTGTTATCATCAATACCATTTATATTACACAAAATGCATGTCCTTTGATCATCTATAACCTTTATAACGTCGTTTACAGTCGATATATTGCCGTTTATGACTTTTATCTGCATAAACATTTGTATCTAAATGTTACAACTATGTACGACATTTTATCGATTAATTTCATCTTGTTATCATCAATACCCTTTATATTACAAGAAATGCAAGTCATTTGATCGTCTATACCCATTATAACGTTGGTTACAATCGATATATTGTCGTTTATGTCTTTTTTCTGAATAAACATTTATAACTAAATGTAACAGCATTATACGACATATAATTGTTTACATGGGGCTTGTTATCGTCAATATCCAACATATTACACACAATACAAGTGCTATTTTCATTTATAACTGTTATAAGGACGTTTACAGTCGTTCTATAATCGTTTATGTCTTTTATCTGCATATACATATGTATCTAAATGTTACAACTATATACGACATTTTATCGTCTAATTTCGGCTTGTTATCATCAATATCCTTTATATTACACAAAATGAAAGTTATTTGATCGTCTATACCCGTTATAACGTTGTTTACAGTCGATATATTGTCGTTTATGTCTTTTATCTGCATAAACCTTTATAACTAAATGTAACAGCATTATACGACATATGATTGTTTACATGCGGCTTGTTAGCGTCAATATCCATCATATTACACACAATGCAAGTGCTATTTTCATTTATAGCTGTTATAAGGACGTTTACAGTCGTTCTATAATCGTTTATGTCTTTTATCTGCATATACATTTTTATCTAAATGTTACAACTATATACGACATTTTATCGTTTAGTTTCGGCTTGTTATCATCAATACCATTTATATTACACAAAATGCATGTCCTTTGATCATCTATAACCTTTATAACGTCGTTTACAGTCGATATATTGCCGTTTATGACTTTTACCTGCATAAACTTTTGTATCTAAATGTTACAACTATGTACGACATTTTATCGATTAATTTCATCTTGTTATCATCAATACCCTTTATATTACAAGAAATGCAAGTCATTTGATCGTCTATACCCATTATAACGTTGGTTACAGTACCGATATATTGTCGTTTATGTCTTTTTTCTGAATAAACATTTATAACTAAATGTAACAGCATTATACGACATATAATTGTTTACATGGGGCTTGTTATCGTCAATATCCAACATATTACACACAATACAAGTGCTATTTTCATTTATAACTGTTACAAGGACGTTTACAGTCGTTCTATAATCGTTTATGTCTTTTATCTGTATATACATATGTATCTAAATGTTACAACTATATACGACATTTTATCGTTTAGTTTCGGCTTGTTATCATCAATACCATTTATATTACACAAAATGCAAGTCCTTTGATCAACTGTTCCCGTGATAACGTCGTTTACAGTAGATGTATAGTCGTTTATGTCTTTTATCTGCATAAACCTTTATAACTAAATGTAACAGCATTATACGACATATGATTGTTTACATGCGGCTTGTTATCGTCAATATCCATCATATTACACACAATGCAAGTGCTATTTTCATTTATAACTGTTATAAGGACGTTTACAGTCGTTCTATAATCGTTTATGTCTTTTATCTGCATAAACCTTTATAACTAAATGCAACAGCATTATACGACATAAGATTGTTTACACGCGGCTTGTTATCGTCAATATCCATCATATTACACACAGTACAAGTGCTATTTTCATTTATAACTGTTATAAGGACGTTTACAGTCGTTCTATAATCGTTTATGTCTTTTATCTGCATAAACATTTGTATCTAAATGTTACAACTATGTACGACATTTTATCGATTAATTTCATCATGTTATCATCAATACCCTTTATATTACACAAAATGCAAATTATTTGATCGTCTATACCCGTTATAACGTTGTTTACAGTCGATATATTGTCGTTTATGTCTTTTATCTGCATAAACATTTATAACTAAATGTAACAGCATTATACGACATATGATTGTTTACATGGGGCTTGTCATCGTCAATATCCAACATATTACACACAATACAAGTGCTATTTTCATTTATAACTGTTATAAGGGCGTTTACAGTCGTTCTATAATCGTTCATGTCTTTTATCTGCATATACATTTGTATCTAAATGTTACAACTATATACGACATTTTATCGTTTCGTTTCGTCTTGTTATCATCAATACCATTTATATTACACAAAATGCATGTCCTTTCATCATCTATAACCTTTATAACGTCGTTTACAGTCGATATATTGCCGTTTATGACTTTTATCTGCATAAACCTTTATAACTAAATGCAACAGCATTATACGACATATGATTGTTTACACGCGGCTTGTTATCGTCAATATCCATCATATTACACACAATAGTAGTGCTATTTTCATTTATAACTGTTATAAGGACGTTTACAGTCGTTCTATAATCGTTTATGTCTTATATCTGCATAAACATTTGTATCTAAATGTTACAACTATATACGACATTTTATCGTCTAATTTCGGCTTGTTATCATCAATACCCTTTATATTACACAAAATGCAAATTATTTGATCGTCTATACCCGTTATAACGTTGTTTACAGTCGATATATTGTCGTTTATGTCTTTTTTCTGAATAAACATTTATAACTAAATGTAACAGCATTATACGACATATAATTGTTTACATGGGGCTTGTTATCGTCAATATCCAACATATTACACACAATACAAGTGCTATTTTCATTTATAACTGTTATAAGGACGTTTACAGTCGTTCTATAATCGTTTATGTCTTTTATCTGCATATACATATGTATCTAAATGTTACAACTATATACGACATTTTATCGTCTAATTTCGGCTTGTTATCATCAATACCCTTTATATTACACAAAATGCAAGTTATTTGATCGTCTATACCCGTTATAACGTTGTTTACAGTCGATATATTGTCGTTTATGTCTTTTATCTGCATAAACCTTTATAACTAAATGTAACAGCATTATACGACATATGATTGTTTACATGTGGCTTGTTATCGTCAATATCCATCATATTACACACAATGCAAGTGCTATTTTCATTTATAGCTGTTATAAGGACGTTTACAGTCGTTCTATAATCGTTTATGTCTTTTATCTGCATATACATTTTTATCTAAATGTTACAACTATATACGACATTTTATCGTTTAGTTTCGGCTTGTTATCATCAATACCATTTATATTACACAAAATGCATGTCCTTTGATCATCTATAACCTTTATAACGTCGTTTACAGTCGATATATTGCCGTTTATGACTTTTACCTGCATAAACTTTTGTATCTAAATGTTACAACTATGTACGACATTTTATCGATTAATTTCATCTTGTTATCATCAATACCCTTTATATTACAAGAAATGCAAGTCATTTGATCGTCTATACCCATTATAACGTTGGTTACAGTACCGATATATTGTCGTTTATGTCTTTTTTCTGAAACAACATTTATAACTAAATGTAACAGCATTATACGACATATAATTGTTTACATGGGGCTTGTTATCGTCAATATCCAACATATTACACACAATACAAGTGCTATTTTCATTTATAACTGTTACAAGGACGTTTACAGTCGTTCTATAATCGTTTATGTCTTTTATCTGCATATACATATGTATCTAAATGTTACAACTATATACGACATTTTATCTTTTAGTTTCGGCTTGTTATCATCAATACCATTTATATTACACAAAATGCATGTCCTTTGATCATCTATAACCTTTATAACGTCGTTTACAGTCGATATATTGCCGTTTATGACTTTTATGTGCATAAACCTTTATAACTAAATGCAACAGCATTATAAGACATATGATTGTTTACACGCGGCTTGTTATCGTCAATATCCATCATATTACACACAATACAAGTGCTATTTTCATTTATAACTGTTATAAGGACGTTTACAGTCGTTCTATAATCATTTATGTCTTTTATCTGCATAAACATTTGTATCTAAATGTTACAAGTATGTACGAAATTTTATCGATTAATTTCATCTTGTTATCATCAATACCCTTTATATTACAAGAAATGCAAGTCATTTGATCGTCTATACCCGTCATAACGTTGTTTACAGTCGATATATTGTCGTTTATGTCTTTTATCTGCATAAACCTTTATAACTAAATGTAACAGCATTATACGACATATGATTGTTTACATGGGGCTTGTTATCGTCAATATCCAACATATTACACACAATACAAGTGCTATTTTCATTTATAACTGTTATAAGGACGTTTACAGTCGTTCTATAATCGTTTATGTCTTTTATCTGCATATACATTTGTATCTAAATGTTACAACAATATACGACAATTTATCGTTTCGTTTCGGCTTGTTATCATCAATACCATTTATATTACACAAAATGCATGTCCTTTGATCATCTATAACCTTTATAACGTCGTTTACAGTCGATATATTGCCGTTTATGACTTTTATCTGCATAAACCTTTATAACTAAATGCAACAGTATTATACGACATATGATTGTTTACACGCGGCTTGTTATCGTCAATATCCATCATATTACACACAATACAAGTGCTATTTTCATTTATAACTGTTATAAGGACGTATACACTTGTTCTATAATCGTTTATATCTTATATCTGCATATACATATGTATCTAAATGTTACAACTATATACGACATTTTATCGTCTAATTTCGGCTTGTTATCATCAATACCCTTTATATTACACAAAATGCAAGTTATTTGATCGTCTATACCCGTTATAACGTTGTTTACAGTCGATATATTGTCGTTTATGTCTTTTATCTGCATAAACCTTTATAATTAAATGTAACAGCATTATACGACATATGATTGTTTACATGCGGCTTGTTATCGTCAATATCCATCATATTACACACAATGCAAGTGCTATTTTCATTTATAACTGTTATAAGGACGTTTACAGTCGTTCTATAATCGTTTATGTCTTTTATCTGCATAAACATTTGTACCTAAATGTTACAACTATGTACGACATTTTATCGTTTAGTTTCGGCTTGTTACCATCAATACCATTTATATTACACAAAATGCATGTCCTTTGATCATCTATAACCTTTATAACGTCGTTTACAGTCGATATATTGACGTTTATGACTTTTATCTCCATAAACCTTTATAACTAAATGCAATAGCATTATACGACATATGATTGTTTACATGCGGCTTGTTATCGTCAATATCCAACATATTACACACAATACAAGTGCTATTTTCATTTATAACTGTTATAAGGACGTTTACAGTCGTTCTATAATCGTTTATGTCTTTTATCTGCATATACATTTGTATCTAAATGTTACAACTATATACGACATTTTATCGTTTAGTTTCGGCTTGTTATCATCAATACTATTTATATTACACAAAATGCATGTCCTTTGATCATCTATAACCATTATAACGTCGTTTACAGTCGATATATTGCCGTTTATGACTTTTATCTGCATAAACCTTTATAACTAAATGCAACAGCATTATAAGACATATGATTGTTTACACGCGGCTTGTTATCGTCAATATCCATCATATTACACACAATACAAGTGCTATTTTCATTTATAACTGTTATAAGGACGTTTACAGTCGTTCTATAATCGTTTATGTCTTTTATCTGCATAAACATTTGTATCTAAATGTTACAACTATGTACGACATTTTATCGATTAATTTCATCTTGTTATCATCAATACCCTTTATATTACAAGAAATGCAAGTCATTTGATCGTCTATACCCGTCATAACGTTGTTTACAGTCGATATATTGTCGTTTATGTCTTTTATCTGCATAAACCTTTATATCTAAATGTAACAGCATTATACGACATATGATTGTTTACATGCGGCTTGATATCGTCAATATCCATCATATTACACACAATGCAAGTGCTATTTTCATTTATAACTGTTATAAGGACGTTTACAGTCGTTCTATAATCGTTTATGTCTTTTATCTGCATATACATTTGTATCTAAATGTTACAACTATATACGACATTTTATCGTTTAGTTTCGGCTTGTTACCATCAATACCATTTATATTACACAAAATGCATGTCCTTTGATCATCTATAACCTTTATAACGTCGTTTACAGTCGATATATTGACGTTTATGACTTTTATCTGCATAAACCTTTATAACTAAATGCAACAGCATTATACGACATAAGATTGTTTACACGCGGCTTGTTATCGTCAATATCCATCATATTACACACAGTACAAGTGCTATTTTCATTTATAACTGTTATAAGGACGTTTACAGTCGTTCTATAATCGTTTATGTCTTTTATCTGCATAAACATTTGTATCTAAATGTTACAACTATGTACGACATTTATCGATTAATTTCATCATGTTATCATCAATACCCTTTATATTACAAGAAATGAAAGTCACTTGATCGTCTATACCCGTTATAACGTTGTTTACAGTCGATATATTGTCGTTTATGTCTTTTATCTGCATAAACATATATAACTAAATGTAACAGCATTATACGACATATGATTGTTTACATGGGGCTTGTTATCGTCAATATCCATCATATTACACACAATACAAGTGCTATTTTTATTTATAACTGTAATAAGGACGTTTACAGTCGTTCTATAATCGTTTATGTCTTTTATCTGCATATACATATGTATCTAAATGTTACAACTATATACGACATTTTGTCGTCCAATTTCGGCTTGTTATCATCATTGCCCTTTATATTACACAAAATGCAAGTTATTTGATCGTCTATACCCGTTATAACGTTGTTTACAGTCGATATATTGTCGTTTATGTCTTTTATCTGCATAAACCTTTATAACTAAATGTAACAGCATTATACGACATATGATTGTTTACATGCGGCTTGTTATCGTCAATATCCAACATATTACACACAATACAAGTGCTATTTTCATTTATAACTGTTATAAGGACGTTTACAGTCGTTCTATAATCGTTTATGTCTTTTATCTGCATATACATTTGTATCTAAATGTTACAACTATATACGACATTTTATCGTTTAGTTTCGGCTTGTTATCATCAATACTATTTATATTACACAAAATGCATGTCCTTTGATCATCTATAACCTTTATAACGTCGTTTACAGTCGATATATTGCCGTTTATGACTTTTATCTGCATAAACCTTTATAACTAAATGCAACAGCATTATAAGACATATGATTGTTTACACGCGGCTTGTTATCGTCAATATCCATCATATTACACACAATACAAGTGCTATTTTCATTTATAACTGTTATAAGGACGTTTACAGTCGTTCTATAATCGTTTATGTCTTTTATCTGCATATACATTTGTATCTAAATGTTACAACTATATACGACAATTTATCGTTTCGTTTCGGCTTGTTATCATCAATACCATTTATATTACACAAAATGCATGTCCTTTGATCATCTATAACCTTTATAACGTCGTTTACAGTCGATATATTGCCGTTTATGACTTTTATCTGCATAAACCTTTATAACTAAATGCAACAGTATTATACGACATATGATTGTTTACACGCGGCTTGTTATCGTCAATATCCATCATATTACACACAATACAAGTGCTATTTTCATTTATAACTGTTATAAGGACGTATACACTTGTTCTATAATCGTTTATGTCTTATATCTGCATATACATATGTATCTAAATGTTACAACTATATACGACATTTTATCGTCTAATTTCGGCTTGTTATCATCAATACCCTTTATATTACACAAAATGCAAGTTATTTGATCGTCTATAACCGTTATAACGTTGTTTACAGTCGATATATTGTCGTTTATGTCTTTTATCTGCATAAACCTTTATAATTAAATGTAACAGCATTATACGACATATGATTGTTTACATGCGGCTTGTTATCGTCAATATCCATCATATTACACACAATGCAAGTGCTATTTTCATTTATAAACTGTTATAAGGACGTTTACAGTCGTTCTATAATCGTTTATGTCTTTTATCTGCATAAACATTTGTATCTAAATGTTACAACTATGTACGACATTTTATCGTTTAGTTTCGGCTTGTTACCATCAATACCATTTATATTACACAAAATGCATGTCCTTTGATCATCTATAACCTTTATAACGTCGTTTACAGTCGATATATTGACGTTTATGACTTTTATCTCCATAAACCTTTATAACTAAATGCAATAGCATTATACGACATATGATTGTTTACATGCGGCTTGTTATCGTCAATATCCAACATATTACACACAATACAAGTGCTATTTTCATTTATAACTGTTATAAGGACGTTTACAGTCGTTCTATAATCGTTTATGTCTTTTATCTGCATATACATTTGTATCTAAATGTTACAACTATATACGACATTTTATCGTTTAGTTTCGGCTTGTTATCATCAATACTATTTATATTACACAAAATGCATGTCCATTGATCATCTATAACCATTATAACGTCGTTTACAGTCGATATATTGCCGTTTATGACTTTTATCTGCATAAACCTTTATAACTAAATGCAACAGCATTATAAGACATATGATTGTTTACACGCGGCTTGTTATCGTCAATATCCATCATATTACACACAATACAAGTGCTATTTTCATTTATAACTGTTATAAGGACGTTTACAGTCGTTCTATAATCGTTTATGTCTTTTATCTGCATAAACATTTGTATCTAAATGTTACAACTATGTACGACATTTTATCGATTAATTTCATCATGTTATCATCAATACCCTTTATATTACAAGAAATGCAAGTCATTTGATCGTCTATACCCGTTATAACGTTGTTTACAGTCGATATATTGTCGTTTATGTCTTTTATCTGCATAAACATTTATAACTAAATGTAACAGCATTATACGACATATGATTGTTTACATGGGGCTTGTTATCGTCAATATCCAACATATTACACACAATACAAGTGCTATTTTCATTTATAACTGTTATAAGGGCGTTTACAGTCGTTCTATAATCGTTCATGTCTTTTATCTGCATATACATTTGTATCTAAATGTTACAACTATATACGACATTTTATCGTTTCGTTTCGTCTTGTTATCATCAATACCATTTATATTACACAAAATGCATGTCCTTTCATCATCTATAACCTTTATAACGTCGTTTACAGTCGATATATTGCCGTTTTATGACTTTTATCTGCATAAACCTTTATAACTAAATGCAACAGCATTATACGACATATGATTGTTTACACGCGGCTTGTTATCGTCAATATCCATCATATTACACACAATACAAGTGCTATTTTCATTTATAACTGTTATAAGGACGTTTACAGTCGTTCTATAATCGTTTATGTCTTTTATCTGCATAAACATTTGTACCTAAATGTTACAACTATGTACGACATTTTATCGATTAATTTCATCTTGTTATCATCAATTCCCTTTATATTACAAGAAATGCAAGTCATTTGATCGTCTACACCCGTTATAACGTTGTTTACAGTCGATATATTGTCGTTTATGTCTTTTATCTGCATAAACCTTTATAACTAAATGTAACAGCATTATACGACATATGATTGTTTACATGCGGCTTGTTATCGTCAATATCCAACATATTACACACAATACAAGTGCTATTTTCATTTATAACTGTAATAAGGACGTTTACAGTCGTTCTATAATCGTTTATGTCTTTTATCTGCATATACATATGTATCTAAATGTTACAACTATATACGACATTTTGTCGTCCAATTTCGGCTTGTTATCATCAATACCCTTTATATTACACAAAATGCAAGTTATTTGATCGTCTATACCCGTTATAACGTTGTTTACAGTCGATATATTGTCGTTTATGTCTTTTATCTGCATAAACCTTTATAACTAAATGTAACAGCATTATACGACATATGATTGTTTACATGCGGCTTGTTATCGTCAATATCCAACATATTACACACAATACAAGTGCTATTTTCATTTATAACTGTTATAAGGATGTTTACAGTCGTTCTATAATCGTTTATGTCTATTATCTGAATATACATTTGTATCTAAATGTTACAACTATATACGACATTTTATCGTTTAGTTTCGGCTTGTTATCATCAATACCATTTATATTACACAAAATGCAAGTCCTTTGATCAACTGTTCCCGTGATAACGTCGTTTACAGTAGATGTATAGTCGTTTATGTCTTTTATCTGCATAAACCTTTATAACTAAATGCAACAGCATTATACGACATATGATTGTTTACACGCGGCTTGTTATCGTCAATATCCATCATATTACACACAATACAAGTGCTATTTTCATTTATAACTGTTATAAGGACGTTTACAGTCGTTCTATAATCGTTTATGTCTTTTATCTGCATAAACATTTGTATCTAAATGTTACAACTATATACGACATTTTATCGTCTAATTTCGGCTTGTTATCATCAATACCCTTTATATTACACAAAATGCAAGTTATTTGATCGTCTATACCCGTTATAACGTTGTTTACAGTCGATATATTGTCGTTTATGTCTTTTATCTGCATAAACCTTTATAACTAAATGTAACAGCATTATACGACATATGATTGTTTACATGCGGCTTGTTATCGTCAATATCCATCATATTACACACAATGCAAGTGCTATTTTCATTTATAGCTGTTATAAGGACGTTTACAGTCGTTCTATAATCGTTTATGTCTTTTATCTGCATATACATTTGTATCTAAATGTTACAACTATATACGACATTTTATCGTTTAGTTTCGGCTTGTTATCATCAATACCATTTATATTACACAAAATACATGCCCTTTGATCATCTATAACCTTTATAACGTCGTTTACAGTCGATATATTGCCGTTTATGACTTTTATCTGCATAAACATTTGTATCTAAATGTTACAACTATGTACGACATTTTATCGATTAATTTCATCATGTTATCAACAATACCCGTTATATTACAAGAAATGCAAGTCATTTGATCGTCTATACCCATTATAACGTTGGTTACAGTCGATATATTGTCGTTTATGTCTTTTTTCTGAATAAACATTTATAACTAAATGTAACAGCATTATACGACATATAATTGTTTACATGGGGCTTGTTATCGTCAATATCCAACATATTACACACAATACAAGTGCTATTTTCATTTATAACTGTTACAAGGACGTTTACAGTCGTTCTATAATCGTTTATGTCTTTTATCTGCATAAACATTTGTATCTAAATGTTACAACTATGTACGACATTTTATCGATTAATTTCATCTTGTTATCATCAATACCCTTTATATTACAAGAAATGCAAGTTATTTGATCGTCTATACCCGTTATAACGTTGTTTACAGTCGATATATTGTCGTTTATGTCTTTTATCTGCATAAACCTTTATAACTAAATGTAACAGCATTATACGACATATGATTGTTTACATGCGGCTTGTTATCGTCAATATCCAACATATTACACACAATACAAGTGCTATTTTCATTTATAACTGTTATAAGGACGTTTACAGTCGTTCTATAATCGTTTATGTCTTTTATCTGCATATACATTTGTATCTAAATGTTACAACTATATACGACATTTTATCGTTTAGTTTCGGCTTGTTATCATCAATACTATTTATATTACACAAAATGCATGTCCTTTGATCATCTATAACCATTATAACGTCGTTTACAGTCGATATATTGCCGTTTATGACTTTTATCTGCATAAACCTTTATAACTAAATGCAACAGCATTATAAGACATATGATTGTTTACACGCGGCTTGTTATCGTCAATATCCATCATATTACACACAATACAAGTGCTATTTTCATTTATAACTGTTATAAGGACGTTTACAGTCGTTCTATAATCGTTTATGTCTTTTATCTGCATATACATTTGTATCTAAATGTTACAACTATATACGACAATTTATCGTTTCGTTTCGGCTTGTTATCATCAATACCATTTATATTACACAAAATGCATGTCCTTTGATCATCTATAACCTTTATAACGTCGTTTACAGTTGATATATTGCCGTTTATGACTTTTATCTGCATAAACCTTTATAACTAAATGCAACAGTATTATACGACATATGATTGTTTACACGCGGCTTGTTATCGTCAATATCCATCATATTACACACAATACAAGTGCTATTTTCATTTATAACTGTTATAAGGACGTATACACTTGTTCTATAATCGTTTATGTCTTATATCTGCATATACATATGTATCTAAATGTTACAACTATATATGACATTTTATCGTCTAATTTCGGCTTGTTATCATCAATACCCTTTATATTACACAAAATGCAAGTTATTTGATCGTCTATACCCGTTATAACGTTGTTTACAGTCGATATATTGTCGTTTATGTCTTTTATCTGCATAAACCTTTATAATTAAATGTAACAGCATTATACGACATATGATTGTTTACATGCGGCTTGTTATCGTCAATATCCATCATATTACACACAATGCAAGTGCTATTTTCATTTATAACTGTTATAAGGACGTTTACAGTCGTTCTATAATCGTTTATGTCTTTTATCTGCATAAACATTTGTACCTAAATGTTACAACTATGTACGACATTTTATCGTTTAGTTTCGGCTTGTTACCATCAATACCATTTATATTACACAAAATGCATGTCCTTCGATCATCTATAACCTTTATAACGTCGTTTACAGTCGATATATTGACGTTTATGACTTTTATCTCCATAAACCTTTATAACTAAATGCAATAGCATTATACGACATATGATTGTTTACATGCGGCTTGTTATCGTCAATATCCAACATATTACACACAATACAAGTGCTATTTTCATTTATAACTGTTATAAGGACGTTTACAGTCGTTCTATAATCGTTTATGTCTTTTATCTGCATATACATTTGTATCTAAATGTTACAACTATATACGACATTTTATCGTTTAGTTTCGGCTTGTTATCATCAATACTATTTATATTACACAAAATGCATGTCCTTTGATCATCTATAACCATTATAACGTCGTTTACAGTCGATATATTGCCGTTTATGACTTTTATCTGCATAAACCTTTATAACTAAATGCAACAGCATTATAAGACATATGATTGTTTACACGCGGCTTGTTATCGTCAATATCCATCATATTACACACAATACAAGTGCTATTTTCATTTATAACTGTTATAAGGACGTTTACAGTCGTTCTATAATCGTTTATGTCTTTTATCTGCATAAACATTTGTATCTAAATGTTACAACTATGTACGACATTTTATCGATTAATTTCATCATGTTATCATCAATACCCTTTATATTACAAGAAATGCAAGTCATTTGATCGTCTATACCCGTTATAACGTTGTTTACAGTCGATATATTGTCGTTTATGTCTTTTATCTGCATAAACATTTATAACTAAATGTAACAGCATTATACGACATATGATTGTTTACATGGGGCTTGTCATCGTCAATATCCAACATATTACACACAATACAAGTGCTATTTTCATTTATAACTGTTATAAGGGCGTTTACAGTCGTTCTATAATCGTTCATGTCTTTTATCTGCATATACATTTGTATCTAAATGTTACAACTATATACGACATTTTATCGTTTCGTTTCGTCTTTTTATCATCAATACCATTTATATTACACAAAATGCATGTCCTTTCATCATCTATAACCTTTATAACGTCGTTTACAGTCGATATATTGCCGTTTATGACTTTTATCTGCATAAACCTTTATAACTAAATGCAACAGCATTATACGACATATGATTGTTTACACGCGGCTTGTTATCGTCAATATCCATCATATTACACACAATACAAGTGCTATTTTCATTTATAACTGTTATAAGGACGTTTACAGTCGTTCTATAATCGTTTATGTCTTTTATCTGCATAAACATTTGTACCTAAATGTTACAACTATGTACGACATTTTATCGATTAATTTCATCTTGTTATCATCAATTCCCTTTATATTACAAGAAATGCAAGTCATTTGATCGTCTACACCCGTTATAACGTTGTTTACAGTCGATATATTGTCGTTTATGTCTTTTATCTGCATAAACCTTTATAACTAAATGTAACAGCATTATACGACATATGATTGTTTACATGCGGCTTGTTACCGTCAATATCCAACATATTACACACAATACAAGTGCTATTTTCATTTATAACTGTAATAAGGACGTTTACAGTCGTTCTATAATCGTTTATGTCTTTTATCTGCATATACATATGTATCTAAATGTTACAACTATATACGACATTTTGTCGTCCAATTTCGGCTTGTTATCATCAATACCCTTTATATTACACAAAATGCAAGTTATTTGATCGTCTATACCCGTTATAACGTTGTTTACAGTCGATATATTGTCGTTTATGTCTTTTATCTGCATAAACCTTTATAACTAAATGTAACAGCATTATACGACATATGATTGTTTACATGCGGCTTGTTATCGTCAATATCCAACATATTACACACAATACAAGTGCTATTTTCATTTATAACTGTTATAAGGACGTTTACAGTCGTTCTATAATCGTTTATGTCTATTATCTGAATATACATTTGTATCTAAATGTTACAACTATATACGACATTTTATCGTTTAGTTTCGGCTTGTTATCATCAATACCATTTATATTACACAAAATGCAAGTCCTTTGATCAACTGTTCCC
The DNA here is from genome assembly GCA_910591515.1 of Cerceris rybyensis. Lineage (NCBI taxonomy): Eukaryota > Metazoa > Arthropoda > Insecta > Hymenoptera > Crabronidae > Cerceris > Cerceris rybyensis. The sequence goes on from CAJUXP010000188.1 coordinate 29,323, forward strand.
GTGATAACGTCGTTTACAGTAGATGTATAGTCGTTTATGTCTTTTATCTGCATAAACCTTTATAACTAAATGCAACAGCATTATACGACATCTGATTGTTTACACGCGGCTTGTTATCGTCAATATCCATCATATTACACACAATACAAGTGCTATTTTCATTTATAACTGTTATAAGGACGTTTACAGTCGTTCTATAATCGTTTATGTCTTTTATCTGCATAAACATTTGTATCTAAATGTTACAACTATATACGACATTTTATCGTCTAATTTCGGCTTGTTATCATCAATACCCTTTATATTACACAAAATGCAAGTTATTTGATCGTCTATACCCGTTATAACGTTGTTTACAGTCGATATATTGTCGTTTATGTCTTTTATCTGCATAAACCTTTATAACTAAATGTAACAGCATTATACGACATATGATTGTTTACATGCGGCTTGTTATCGTCAATATCCATCATATTACACACAATGCAAGTGCTATTTTCATTTATAGCTGTTATAAGGACGTTTACAGTCGTTCTATAATCGTTTATGTCTTTTATCTGCATATACATTTGTATCTAAATGTTACAACTATATACGACATTTTATCGTTTAGTTTCGGCTTGTTATCATCAATACCATTTATATTACACAAAATACATGTCCTTTGATCATCTATAACCTTTATAACGTCGTTTACAGTCGATATATTGCCGTTTATGACTTTTATCTGCATAAACATTTGTATCTAAATGTTACAACTATGTACGACATTTTATCGATTAATTTCATCTTGTTATCATCAATACCCTTTATATTACAAGAAATGCAAGTTATTTGATCGTCTATACCCGTTATAACGTTGTTTACAGTTGATATATTGTCGTTTATGTCTTTTATCTGCATAAACCTTTATAACTAAATGTAACAGCATTATACGACATATGATTGTTTACATGGGGCTTGTTATCGTTAATATCCAACATATTACACACAATACAAGTGCTATTTTCATTTATAACTGTTATAAGGACGTTTACAGTCGTTCTATAATCGTTTATGTCTTTTATCTGCATATACATTTGTATCTAAATGTTACAACTATATACGACATTTTATCGTTTCGTTTCGGCTTGTTATCATCAATACCATTTATATTACACAAAATGCATGTCCTTTGATCATCTATAACCTTTATAACGTCGTTTACAGTCGATATATTGCCGTTTATGACTTTTATCTGCATAAACCTTTATAACTAAATGCAACAGCATTATACGACATATGATTGTTTACACGCGGCTTGTTATCGTCAATATCCATCATATTACACACAATACAAGTGCTATTTTCATTTATAACTGTTATAAGGACGTATACACTTGTTCTATAATCGTTTATGTCTTATATCTGCATATACATATGTATCTAAATGTTACAACTATATACGACATTTTATAGTTTAATTTCGGCTTGTTATCTTCAATACCCTTTATATTACATAAAATGCAAGTCATTTGATCAACTATACCCGTGATAAAGTCGTTTACAGTAGATATATAGTCGTTTATGCCTTTTATCTGCATAAACCTTTATAACTAAATGTAACAGCATTATACGACATATGATTGTTTACATGCGGCGTGTTGTCTTCAATATCCATCATATTACACACAATACAGGTGCTATTTTCATTTATAACTGTTATAAGGACGTTTACAGTCGTTCTATAATCGTTTATGTCTTTTATCTGCATAAACATTTGTATCTAAATGTTACAACTATATACGACATTTTATCGTCTAATTTCGGCTTGTTATCATCAATACCCTTTATATTACACAAAATGAAAGTTATTTGATCGTCTATACCCGTTATAACGTTGTTTACAGTCGATATATTGTCGTTTATGTCTTTTATCTGCATAAACCTTTATAACTAAATGTAACAGCATTATACGACATATGATTGTTTACATGGGGCTTGTTATCGTCAATATCCAACATATTACACACAATACAAGTGCTATTTTCATTTATAACTGTTATAAGGACGTTTACAGTCGTTCTATAATCGTTTATGTCTTTTATCTGCATATACATTTGTATCTAAATGTTACAACTATATACGACATTTTATCGTTTCGTTTCGGCTTGTTATCATCAATACCATTTATATTACACAAAATGCATGTCCTTTGATCATCTATAACCTTTATAACGTCGTTTACAGTCGATATATTGCCGTTTATGACTTTTATTTGCATAAACCTTTATAACTAAATGCAACAGCATTATACGACATATGATTGTTTAAACGCGGCTTGTTATCGTCAATATCCATCATATTACACACAATACAAGTGCTATTTTCATTTATAACTGTTATAAGGACGTATACACTTGTTCTATAATCGTTTATGTCTTATATCTGCATATACATATGTATCTAAATGTTACAACTATATACGACATTTTATCGTCTAATTTCGGCTTGTTATCATCAATACCCTTTATATTACACAAAATGCAAGTTATTTGATCGTCTATACCCGTTATAACGTTGTTTACAGTCGATATATTGTCGTTTATGTCTTTTATCTGCATAAACCTTTATAACTAAATGTAACAGCATTATACGACATATGATTGTTTACATGCGGCTTGTTATCGTCAATATCCATCATATTACACACAATGCAAGTGCTATTTTCATTTATAACTGTTATAAGGACGTTTACAGTCGTTCTATAATCGTTTATGTCTTTTATCTGCATAAACATTTGTATCTAAATGTTACAACTATGTACGACATTTTATCGATTAATTTCATCTTGTTATCATCAATACCCTTTATATTACACAAAATGAAAGTTATTTGATCGTCTATACCCGTTATAACGTTGTTTACAGTCGATATATTGTCGTTTATGTCTTTTATCTGCATAAACCTTTATAACTAAATGTAACAGCATTATACGACATATGATTGTTTACATGGGGCTTGTTATCGTCAATATCCAACATATTACACACAATACAAGTGCTATTTTCATTTATAACTGTTATAAGGACGTTTACAGTCGTTCTATAATCGTTTATGTCTTTTATCTGCATAAACATTTGTATCTAAATGTTACAACAATGTACGACATTTTATCGATTAATTTCATCTTGTTATCATCAATACCCTTTATATTACAGAAAATGCAAGTCATTTGATCGTCTATACCCGTTATAACGTTGTTTACAGTCGATATATTGTCGTTTATGTCTTTTATCTGCATAAACATTTATAACTAAATGTAACAGCATTATACGACATATGATTGTTTACATGGGGCTTGTCATCGTCAATATCCAACATATTACACACAATACAAGTGCTATTTTCATTTATAACTGTTATAAGGGCGTTTACAGTCGTTCTATAATCGTTCATGTCTTTTATCTGCATATACATTTGTATCTAAATGTTACAACTATATACGACATTTTATCGTTTCGTTTCGTCTTGTTATCATCAATACCATTTATATTACACAAAATGCATGTCCTTTCATCATCTATAACCTTTATAACGTCGTTTACAGTCGATATATTGCCGTTTATGACTTTTATCTGCATAAACCTTTATAACTAAATGCAACAGCATTATACGACATATGATTGTTTACACGCGGCTTGTTATCGTCAATATCCATCATATTACACACAATACAAGTGCTATTTTCATTTATAACTGTTATAAGGACGTTTACAGTCGTTCTATAATCGTTTATGTCTTTTATCTGCATAAACATTTGTACCTAAATGTTACAACTATGTACGACATTTTATCGATTAATTTCATCTTGTTATCATCAATTCCCTTTATATTACAAGAAATGCAAGTCATTTGATCGTCTACACCCGTTATAACGTTGTTTACAGTCGATATATTGTCGTTTATGTCTTTTATCTGCATAAACCTTTATAACTAAATGTAACAGCATTATACGACATATGATTGTTTACATGCGGCTTGTTATCGTCAATATCCAACATATTACACACAATACAAGTGCTATTTTCATTTATAACTGTTATAAGGATGTTTACAGTCGTTCTATAATCGTTTATGTCTATTATCTGAATATACATTTGTATCTAAATGTTACAACTATATACGACATTTTATCGTTTAGTTTCGGCTTGTTATCATCAATACCATTTATATTACACAAAATGCAAGTCCTTTGATCAACTGTTCCCGTGATAACGTCGTTTACAGTAGATGTATAGTCGTTTATGTCTTTTATCTGCATAAACCTTTATAACTAAATGCAACAGCATTATACGACATATGATTGTTTACACGCGGCTTGTTATCGTCAATATCCATCATATTACACACAATACAAGTGCTATTTTCATTTATAACTGTTATAAGGACGTTTACAGTCGTTCTATAATCGTTTATGTCTTTTATCTGCATAAACATTTGTATCTAAATGTTACAACTATATACGACATTTTATCGTCTAATTTCGGCTTGTTATCATCAATACCCTTTATATTACACAAAATGCAAGTTATTTGATCGTCTATACCCGTTATAACGTTGTTTACAGTCGATATATTGTCGTTTATGTCTTTTATCTGCATAAACCTTTATAACTAAATGTAACAGCATTATACGACATATGATTGTTTACATGCGGCTTGTTATCGTCAATATCCATCATATTACACACAATGCAAGTGCTATTTTCATTTATAGCTGTTATAAGGACGTTTACAGTCGTTCTATAATCGTTTATGTCTTTTATCTGCATATACATTTGTATCTAAATGTTACAACTATATACGACATTTTATCGTTTAGTTTCGGCTTGTTATCATCAATACCATTTATATTACACAAAATACATGTCCTTTGATCATCTATAACCTTTATAACGTCGTTTACAGTCGATATATTGCCGTTTATGACTTTTATCTGCATAAACATTTGTATCTAAATGTTACAACTATGTACGACATTTTATCGATTAATTTCATCTTGTTATCATCAATACCCTTTATATTACAAGAAATGCAAGTCATTTGATCGTCTATACCCATTATAACGTTGGTTACAGTCGATATATTGTCGTTTATGTCTTTTTTCTGAATAAACATTTATAACTAAATGTAACAGCATTATACGACATATAATTGTTTACATGGGGCTTGTTATCGTCAATATCCAACATATTACACACAATACAAGTGCTATTTTCATTTATAACTGTTATAAGGACGTTTACAGTCGTTCTATAATCGTTTATGTCTTTTATCTGCATATACATTTGTATCTAAATGTTACAACTATATACGACATTTTATCGTTTCGTTTCGTCTTGTTATCATCAATACCATTTATATTACACAAAATGCATGTCCTTTCATCATCTATAACCTTTATAACGTCGTTTACAGTCGATATATTGCCGTTTATGACTTTTATCTGCATAAACCTTTATAACTAAATGCAACAGCATTATACGACATATGATTGTTTACACGCGGCTTGTTATCGTCAATATCCATCATATTACACACAATACAAGTGCTATTTTCATTTATAACTGTTATAAGGACGTTTACAGTCGTTCTATAATCGTTTATGTCTTTTATCTGCATAAACATTTGTACCTAAATGTTACAACTATGTACGACATTTTATCGATTAATTTCATCTTGTTATCATCAATTCCCTTTATATTACAAGAAATGCAAGTCATTTGATCGTCTACACCCGTTATAACGTTGTTTACAGTCGATATATTGTCGTTTATGTCTTTTATCTGCATAAACCTTTATAACTAAATGTAACAGCATTATACGACATATGATTGTTTACATGCGGCTTGTTATCGTCAATATCCAACATATTACACACAATACAAGTGCTATTTTCATTTATAACTGTAATAAGGACGTTTACAGTCGTTCTATAATCGTTTATGTCTTTTATCTGCATATACATATGTATCTAAATGTTACAACTATATACGACATTTTGTCGTCCAATTTCGGCTTGTTATCATCAATACCCTTTATATTACACAAAATGCAAGTTATTTGATCGTCTATACCCGTTATAACGTTGTTTACAGTCGATATATTGTCGTTTATGTCTTTTATCTGCATAAACCTTTATAACCAATGTAACAGCATTATACGACATATGATTGTTTACATGCGGCTTGTTATCGTCAATATCCAACATATTACACACAATACAAGTGCTATTTTCATTTATAACTGTTATAAGGATGTTTACAGTCGTTCTATAATCGTTTATGTCTATTATCTGAATATACATTTGTATCTAAATGTTACAACTATATACGACATTTTATCGTTTAGTTTCGGCTTGTTATCATCAATACCATTTATATTACACAAAATGCAAGTCCTTTGATCAACTGTTCCCGTGATAACGTCGTTTACAGTAGATGTATAGTCGTTTATGTCTTTTATCTGCATAAACCTTTATAACTAAATGCAACAGCATTATACGACATATGATTGTTTACACGCGGCTTGTTATCGTCAATATCCATCATATTACACACAATACAAGTGCTATTTTCATTTATAACTGTTATAAGGACGTTTACAGTCGTTCTATAATCGTTTATGTCTTATATCTGCATAAACATTTGTATCTAAATGTTACAACTATATACGACATTTTATCGTCTAATTTCGGCTTGTTATCATCAATACCCTTTATATTACACAAAATGCAAATTATTTGATCGTCTATACCCGTTATAACGTTGTTTACAGTCGATATATTGTCGTTTATGTCTTTTATCTGCATAAACCTTTATAACTAAATGTAACAGCATTATACGACATATGATTGTTTACATGCGGCTTGTTATCGTCAATATCCATCATATTACACACAATGCAAGTGCTATTTTCATTTATAGCTGTTATAAGGACGTTTACAGTCGTTCTATAATCGTTTATGTCTTTTATCTGCATATACATTTGTATCTAAATGTTACAACTATATACGACATTTTATCGTTTAGTTTCGACTTGTTATCATCAATACCATCTATATTACACAAAATACATGTCCTTTGATCATCTATAACCTTTATAACGTCGTTTACAGTCGATATATTGCCGTTTATGACTTTTATCTGCATTAACATTTGTATCTAAATGTTACAACTATGTACGACATTTTATCGATTAATTTCATCTTGTTATCATCAATACCCTTTATATTACAAGAAATGCAAGTCATTTGATCGTCTATACCCATTATAACGTTGGTTACAGTCGATATATTGTCGTTTATGTCTTTTTTCTGAATAAACATTTATAACTAAATGTAACAGCATTATACGACATATAATTGTTTACATGGGGCTTGTTATCGTCAATATCCAACATATTACACACAATACAAGTGCTATTTTCATTTATAACTGTTATAAGGACGTTTACAGTCGTTCTATAATCGTTTATGTCTTTTATCTGCAGATACATTTGAATCTAAATGTTACAACTATGTACGACATTTTATCGATTAATTTCGGCTTGTTATCATCGATACCCTTTATATTACACAAAATGCAAGTTATTTGATCGTCTATACCCGTTATAACGTTGTTTACAGTCGATATATTGTCGTTTATGTCTTTTATCTGCATAAACCTTTATAACTAAATGTAACAGCATTATACGACATATGATTGTTTACATGCGGCTTGTTATCGTCAATATCCAACATATTACACACAATACAAGTGCTATTTTCATTTATAACTGTTATAAGGACGTTTACAGTCGTTCTATAATCGTTTAGGTCTTTTATATGCATATACATTTGTATCTAAATGTTACAACTATATACGTCATTTTATCGTTTAGTTTCGGCTTGTTATCATCAATACCATTTATATTACACAAAATGCATGTCCTTTGATCATCTATAACCTTTATAACGTCGTTTACTGTCGACATATTGCCGTTTATGACTTTTATCTGCTTAAACCTTTATAACTAAATGCAACAGCATTATACGACATATGATTGTTTACATGCGGCTTGTTATCGTCAATATCCATCATATTACACACAATGCAAGTGCTATTTTCATTTATAACTGTTATAAGGACGTTTACAGTCGTTCTATAATCGTTTATGTCTTTTATCTGCATATACATTTGTATCTAAATGTTACAACTATATACGACATTTTATCGTTTAGTTTCGGCTTGTTACCATCAATACCATTTATATTACACAAAATGCATGTCCTTTCATCATCTATAACCTTTATAACGTCGTTTACAGTCGATATATTGACGTTTATGACTTTTATCTCCATAAACCTTTATAACTAAATGCAATAGCATTATACGACATATGATTGTTTACATGCGGCTTGTTATCGTCAATATCCATCATATTACACACAATACAAGTGCTATTTTCATTTATAACTGTAATAAGGACGTTTACAGTCGTTCTATAATCGTTTATGTCTTTTATCTGCATATACATATGTATCTAAATGTTACAACTATATACGACATTTTGTCGTCCAATTTCGGCTTGTTATCATCACTACCCTTTATATTACACAAAATGCAAGTTATTTGATCGTCTATACCCGTTATAACGTTGTTTACAGTCGATATATTGTCGTTTATGTCTTTTATCTGCATAAACCTTTATAACTAAATGCAATAGCATTATACGACATATGATTGTTTACATGCGGCTTGTTATCGTCAATATCCAACATATTACACACAATACAAGTGCTATTTTCATTTATAACTGTTATAAGGGCGTTTACAGTCGTTCTATAATCGTTCATGTCTTTTATCTGCATATACATTTGTATCTAAATGTTACAACTATATACGACATTTTATCGTTTCGTTTCGACTTGTTATCATCAATACCATTTATATTACACAAAATGCATGTCCTTTCATCATCTATAACCTTTATAACGTCGTTTACAGTCGATATATTGCCGTTTATGACTTTTATCTGCATAAACCTTTATAACTAAATGCAACAGCATTATACGACATATGATTGTTTACACGCGGCTTGTTATCGTCAATATCCATCATATTACACACAATACAAGTGCTATTTTCATTTATAACTGTTATAAGGACGTTTACAGTCGTTCTATAATCGTTTATGTCTTTTATCTGCATAAACATTTGTACCTAAATGTTACAACTATGTACGACATTTTATCGATTAATTTCATCTTGTTATCATCAATTCCCTTTATATTACAAGAAATGCAAGTCATTTGATCGTCTACACCCGTTATAACGTTGTTTACAGTCGATATATTGTCGTTTATGTCTTTTATCTGCATAAACCTTTATAACTAAATGTAACAGCATTATACGACATATGATTGTTTACATGCGGCTTGTTATCGTCAATATCCAACATATTACACACAATACAAGTGCTATTTTCATTTATAACTGTAATAAGGACGTTTACAGTCGTTCTATAATCGTTTATGTCTTTTATCTGCATATACATATGTATCTAAATGTTACAACTATATACGACATTTTGTCGTCCAATTTCGGCTTGTTATCATCAATACCCTTTATATTACACAAAATGCAAGTTATTTGATCGTCTATACCCGTTATAACGTTGTTTACAGTCGATATATTGTCGTTTATGTCTTTTATCTGCATAAACCTTTATAACTAAATGCAACAGCATTATACGACATATGATTATTTACATGCGGCTTATTATCGTCAATATCCATCATATTACACACAATACAAGTGCTATATTCATTTATAACTGTAATAAGGACGTTAACAGTCTTTCTATAATCGTTTATGTCTTTTATCTGCATATACCTTAATATCTAAATGTTACAGCAATATACGACATTTTATCGTTTAGTTTCGGCTTGTTATCATCAATACCATTTATATTACACAAATTGCATGTCCTTTGATCATCTATAACCTTTATAACGTCGATTACAGTCGATATATTGCCGTTTATGACTTTTATCTGCATAAACCTTTATAACTAAATGCAACAGCATTATACGACATATGATTGTTTACACGCGGCATGTTATCGTCAATATCCATCATATTACACACAATACAAGTGCTATTTTCATTTATAACTGTTATAAGGACGTTTACAGTCGTTCTATAATCGTTTATGTCTTTTATCTGCATAAACATTTGTATCTAAATGTTACAACTATATACGACATTTTATCGTTTAGTTTCGGCTTGTTATCATCAATACCATTTATATTACACAAATTGCATGTCCTTTGATCATCTATAACCTTTATAACGTCGATTACAGTCGATATATTGCCGTTTATGACTTTTATCTGCATAAACCTTTATAACTAAATGCAACAGCATTATACGACATATGATTGTTTACACGCGGCATGTTATCGTCAATATCCATCATATTACACACAATACAAGTGCTATTTTCATTTATAACTGTTATAAGGACGTTTACAGTCGTTCTATAATCGTTTATGTCTTTTATCTGCATAAACATTTGTACCTAAATGTTACAACTATGTACGACATTTTATCGATTAATTTCATCTTTTTATCATCAATACCCTTTATATTACAAGAAATGCAAGTCATTTGATCGTCTATACCCGTTAAAACGATGTTTACAGTCGATATATTGTCGTTTATGTCTTTTATCTGCATAAACCTTTATAACTAAATGTAACAGCATTATACGACATATGATTGTTTACATGCGGCTTGTTATCGTCAATATCCATCATATTACACACAATGCAAGTGCTATTTTCATTTATAACTGTTATAAGGACGTTTACAGTCGTTCTATAATCGTTTATGTCTTTTATCTGCATATACATTTGTATCTAAATGTTACAACTATATACGACATTTTATCGTTTAGTTTCGGCTTGTTATCATCAATACCATTTATATTACACAAATTGCATGTCCTTTGATCATCTATAACCTTTATAACGTCGATTACAGTCGATATATTGCCGTTTATGACTTTTATCTGCATAAACCTTTATAACTAAATGCAACAGCATTATACGACATATGATTGTTTACACGCGGCATGTTATCGTCAATATCCATCATATTACACACAATACAAGTGCTATTTTCATTTATAACTGTTATAAGGACGTTTACAGTCGTTCTATAATCGTTTATGTCTTTTATCTGCATAAACATTTGTACCTAAATGTTACAACTATGTACGACATTTTATCGATTAATTTCATCTTTTTATCATCAATACCCTTTATATTACAAGAAATGCAAGTCATTTGATCGTCTATACCCGTTAAAACGATGTTTACAGTCGATATATTGTCGTTTATGTCTTTTATCTGCATAAACATTTATAACTAAATGCAACAGCATTATACGACATATGATTGTTTACATGCGGCTTGTTATCGTCAATATCCATCATATTACACACAATACAAGTGCTATTTTCATTTATAACTATAATAAGGACGTTTACAGTCGTTCTATAATCGTTTATGTCTTTTATCTTCATTTACATATGTATCTAAATGTTACAACTATATACGACATTTTGTCGTCCAATTTCGGCTTGTTATCATCAATACCCTTTATATTACACAAAATGCAAGTTATTTGATCGTCTATACCCGTTATAACGTTGTTTACAGTCGATATATTGTCGTTTATGTCTTTTATCTGCATAAACCTTTATAACTAAATGTAACAGCATTATACGACATATGATTGTTTACATGCGGCTTGTTATCGTCAATATCCATCATATTACACACAATGCAAGTGCTATTTTCATTTATAACTGTTATAAGGACGTTTACAGTCGTTCTATAATCGTTTATGTCTTTTATCTGCATATACATTTGTATCTAAATGTTACAACTATATACGACATTTTATCGTTTAGTTTCGGCTTGTTATCATCAATACCATTTATATTACACAAATTGCATGTCCTTTGATCATCTATAACCTTTATAACGTCGATTACAGTCGATATATTGCCGTTTATGACTTTTATCTGCATAAACCTTTATAACTAAATGCAACAGCATTATACGACATATGATTGTTTACACGCGGCATGTTATCGTCAATATCCATCATATTACACACAATACAAGTGCTATTTTCATTTATAACTGTTATAAGGACGTTTACAGTCGTTCTATAATCGTTTATGTCTTTTATCTGCATAAACATTTGTACCTAAATGTTACAACTATGTACGACATTTTATCGATTAATTTCATCTTTTTATCATCAATACCCTTTATATTACAAGAAATGCAAGTCATTTGATCGTCTATACCCCGTTAAAACGATGTTTACAGTCGATATATTGTCGTTTATGTCTTTTATCTGCATAAACATTTATAACTAAATGTAACAGCATTATACGACATATGATTGTTTACATGGGGCTTGTTATCGTCAATATCCAACATATTACACACAATACAAGTGCTATTTTCATTTATAACTGTTATAAGGACGTATACACTTGTTCTATAATCGTTTATGTCTTTTATCTGCATATACATATGTATCTAAATGTTACAACTATATACGACATTTTATCGTCTAATTTCGGCTTGTTATCATCAATACCCTTTATATTACAGAAAATGCAAGTCATTTGATCGTCTATACCCGTTATAACGTTGTTTACAGTCGATATATTGTCGTTTATGTCTTTTATCTGCATAAACCTTTATAACTAAATGTAACAGCATTATACGACATATGATTGTTTACATGCGGCTTGTTATCGTCAGTATCCATCATATTACACACAATGCAAGTGCTATTTTCATTTATAACTGTTATAAGGACGTTTACAGTCGTTCTATAATCGTTTATGTCTTTTATCTGCATATACATTTGTATCTAAATGTTACAACTATATACGACATTTTATCGTTTAGTTTCGGCTTGTTACCATCAATACCATTTATATTACACAAAATGCATGTCCTTTGATCATCTATAACCTTTATAACGTCGTTTACAGTCGATATATTGACGTTTATGACTTTTGTCTGCATAAACCTTTATAACTAAATGCAACAGCATTATACGACATATGATTATTTACATGCGGCTTGTTATCGTCAATATCCATCATATTACACACAATACAAGTGCTATATTCATTTATAACTGTAATAAGGACGTTAACAGTCTTTCTATAATCGTTTATGTCTTTTATCTGCATATACCTTAATACCTAAATGTTACAGCAATATACGACATTTTATCGTTTAGTTTCGGCTTGTTATCATCAATACCATTTATATTACACAAAATGCAAGTCATTTGATCGTCTATACCCGTTATAACGTTGTTTACAGTCGATATATTGTCGTTTATGTCTTTTATCTGCATAAACCTTTATAACTAAATGTAACAGCATTATACGACATATGATTGTTTACATGCGGCTTGTTATCGTCAATATCCATCATATTACACACAATGCAAGTGCTATTTTCATTTATAACTGTTATAAAGACGTTTACAGTCGTTCTATAATCGTTTATGTCTTTTATCTGCATATACATTTGTATCTAAATGTTACAACTATATACGACATTTTATCGTTTAGTTTCGGCTTGTTATCATCAATACCATTTATATTACACAAATTGCATGTCCTTTGATCATCTATAACCTTTATAACGTCGATTACAGTCGATATATTGCCGTTTATGACTTTTATCTGCATAAACCTTTATAACTAAATGCAACAGCATTATACGACATATGATTGTTTACACGCGGCATGTTATCGTCAATATCCATCATATTACACACAATACAAGTGCTATTTTCATTTATAACTGTTATAAGGACGTTTACAGTCGTTCTATAATCGTTTATGTCTTTTATCTGCATAAACATTTGTACCTAAATGTTACAACTATGTACGACATTTTATCGATTAATTTCATCTTGTTATCATCAATACCCTTTATATTACAAGAAATGCAAGTCATTTGATCGTCTATACCCGTTATAACGATGTTTACAGTCGATATATTGTCGTTTATGTCTTTTATCTGCATAAACATTTATAACTAAATGTAACAGCATTATACGACATATGATTGTTTACATGGGGCTTGTTATCGTCAATATCCAACATATTACACACAATACAAGTGCTATTTTCATTTATAACTGTTATAAGGACGTATACACTTGTTCTATAATCGTTTATGTCTTTTATCTGCAAATACATATGTATCTAAATGTTACAACTATATACGACATTTTATCGTCTAATTTCGGCTTGTTATCATCAATACCCTTTATATTACAGAAAATGCAAGTCATTTGATCGTCTATACCCGTTATAACGTTGTTTACAGTCGATATATTGTCGTTTATGTCTTTTATCTGCATAAACCTTTATAACTAAATGCAACAGCATTATACGACATATGATTATTTACATGCGGCTTGTTATCGTCAATATCCATCATATTACACACAATACAAGTGCTATATTCATTTATAACTGTAATAAGGACGTTAACAGTCTTTCTATAATCGTTTATGTCTTTTATCTGCATATACCTTAATATCTAAATGTTACAGCAATATACGACATTTTATCGTTTAGTTTCGGCTTGTTATCATCAATACCATTTATATTACACAAAATGCAAGTCATTTGATCGTCTATACCCGTTATAACGTTGTTTACAGTCGATATATTGTCGTTTATGTCTTTTATCTGCATAAACCTTTATAACTAAATGTAACAGCATTATACGACATATGATTGTTTACATGCGGCTTGTTATCGTCAATATCCATCATATTACACACAATGCAAGTGCTATTTTCATTTATAACTGTTATAAAGACGTTTACAGTCGTTCTATAATCGTTTATGTCTTTTATCTGCATATACATTTGTATCTAAATGTTACAACTATATACGACATTTTATCGTTTAGTTTCGGCTTGTTATCATCAATACCATTTATATTACACAAATTGCATGTCCTTTGATCATCTATAACCTTTATAACGTCGATTACAGTCGATATATTGCCGTTTATGACTTTTATCTGCATAAACCTTTATAACTAAATGCAACAGCATTATACGACATATGATTGTTTACACGCGGCATGTTATCGTCAATATCCATCATATTACACACAATACAAGTGCTATTTTCATTTATAACTGTTATAAGGACGTTTACAGTCGTTCTATAATCGTTTATGTCTTTTATCTGCATAAACATTTGTACCTAAATGTTACAACTATGTACGACATTTTATCGATTAATTTCATCTTGTTATCATCAATACCCTTTATATTACAAGAAATGCAAGTCATTTGATCGTCTATACCCGTTATAACGATGTTTACAGTCGATATATTGTCGTTTATGTCTTTTATCTGCATAAACATTTATAACTAAATGTAACAGCATTATACGACATATGATTGTTTACATGGGGCTTGTTATCGTCAATATCCAACATATTACACACAATACAAGTGCTATTTTCATTTATAACTGTTATAAGGACGTATACACTTGTTCTATAATCGTTTATGTCTTTTACCTGCATATACATATGTATCTAAATGTTGCAACTATATACGACATTTTATCGTCTAATTTCGGCTTGTTATCATCAATACCCTTTATATTACAGAAAATGCAAGTCATTTGATCGTCTATACCCGTTATAACGTTGTTTACAGTCGATATATTGTCGTTTATGTCTTTTATCTGCATAAACCTTTATAAC
This sequence comes from Cerceris rybyensis, assembly GCA_910591515.1. Classification (NCBI taxonomy): domain Eukaryota; kingdom Metazoa; phylum Arthropoda; class Insecta; order Hymenoptera; family Crabronidae; genus Cerceris; species Cerceris rybyensis. The sequence goes on from CAJUXP010000188.1 coordinate 45,199, forward strand.
TAAATGTAACAGCATTATACGACATATGATTGTTTACATGCGGCTTGTTATCGTCAATATCCATCATATTACACACAATGCTAGTGCTATTTTCATTTATAACTGTTATAAGGACGTTTACAGTCGTTCTATAATCGTTTATGTCTTTTATCTGCATATACATTTGTATCTAAATGTTACAACTATATACGACATTTTATCGTTTCGTTTCGGCTTGTTATCATCAATACCATTTATATTACACAAAATGCATGTCCTTTGATCATCTATAACCTTTATAACGTCGTTTACAGTCGATATATTGCCGTTTATGACTTTTATCTGCATAAACCTTTATAACTAAATGCAACAGCATTATACGATATATGATTGTTTACACGCGGCTTGTTATCGTCAATATCCATCATATTACACAAAATACAAGTGCTATTTTCATTTATAACTGTTATAAGGACGTTTACAGTCGTTTTATAATCGTTTATGTCTTTTATCTGCATAAACATTTGTATCTAAATGTTACAACTATGTACGACATTTTATCGATTAATTTCATCTTGTTATCATCAATACCCTTTATATTACAAGAAATGCAAGTCATTTGATCGTCTATACCCGTTATAACGTTGTTTACAGTCGATATATTGTCGTTTATGTCTTTTATCTGCATAAACATTTATAACTAAATGTAACAGCATTATACGACATATGATTGTTTACATGGGGCTTGTTATCGTCAAAATCCAACATATTACACACAATACAAGTGCTATTTTCATTTATAACTGTTATAAGGACGTATACACTTGTTCTATAATCGTTTATGTCTTTTATCTGCATATACATATGTATCTAAATGTTACAACTATATACGTCATTTTATCGTCTAATTTCGGCTTGTTATCATCAATACCCTTTATATTACACAAAATGCAAGTTATTTTATCGTCTATACCCGTTATAACGTTGTTTACAGTCGATATATTGTCGTTTATGTCTTTTATCTGCATAAACCTTTATAACTAAATGTAACAGCATTATACGACATATGATTGTTTACATGCGGCTTGTTATCGTCAATATCCATCATATTACACACAATGCTAGTGCTATTTTCATTTATAACTGTTATAAGGACGTTTACAGTCGTTCTATAATCGTTTATGTCTTTTATCTGCATATACATTTGTATCTAAATGTTACAACTATATACGACATTTTATCGTTTAGTTTCGACTTGTTACCATCAATACCATTTATATTACACAAAATGCATGTCCTTTGATCAACTATAACCTTTATAACGTCGTTTACAGTCGATATATTGACGTTTATGACTTTTATCTGCATATACCTTAATATCTAAATGTTACAGCAATATACGACATTTTATCGTTTAGTTTCGGCTTGTTATCATCAATACCATTTATATTACACAAAGTGCATGTCCTTTGATCATCTATAACCTTTATAACGTCGTTTACAGTCGATATATTGACGTTTATGACTTTTATCTGCATAAACCTTTATAACTAAATGCAACAGCATTATACGACATATGATTGTTTACATGCGGCTTGTTATCGTCAATATCCATCATATTACACACAATACAAGTGCTATTTTCATTTATAACTATAATAAGGACGTTTACAGTCGTTCTATAATCGTCTATGTCTTTTATCTGCATTTACATATGTATCTAAATGTTACAACTATATACGACATTTTGTCGTCCAATTTCGGCTTGTTATCATCAATACCCTTTATATTACACAAAATGCAAGTTATTTGATCGTCTATACCCGTTATAACGTTGTTTACAGTCGATATATTGTCGTTTATGTCTTTTATCTGCATAAACCTTTATAACTAAATGTAACAGCATTATACGACATATGATTGTTTACATGCGGCTTGTTATCGTCAATATCCATCATATTACACACAATGCAAGTGCTATTTTCATTTATAACTGTTATAAGGACGTTTACAGTCGTTCTATAATCGTTTATGTCTTTTATCTGCATATACATTTGTATCTAAATGTTACAACTATATACGACATTTTATCGTTTAGTTTCGGCTTGTTATCATCAATACCATTTATATTACACAAATTGCATGTCCTTTGATCATCTATAACCTTTATAACGTCGATTACATTCGATATATTGCCGTTTATGACTTTTATCTGCATAAACCTTTATAACTAAATGCAACAGCATTATACGACATATGATTGTTTACACGCGGCATGTTATCGTCAATATCCATCATATTACACACAATACAAGTGCTATTTTCATTTATAACTGTTATAAGGACGTTTACAGTCGTTCTATAATCGTTTATGTCTTTTATCTGCATAAACATTTGTACCTAAATGTTACAACTATGTACGACATTTTATCGATTAATTTCATCTTTTTATCATCAATACCCTTTATATTACAAGAAATGCAAGTCATTTGATCGTCTATACCCGTTAAAACGATGTTTACAGTCGATATATTGTCGTTTATGTCTTTTATCTGCATAAACATTTATAACTAAATGTAACAGCATTATACGACATATGATTGTTTACATGGGGCTTGTTATCGTCAATATCCAACATATTACACACAATACAAGTGCTATTTTCATTTATAACTGTTATAAGGACGTATACACTTGTTCTATAATCGTTTATGTCTTTTATCTGCATATACATATGTATCTAAATGTTACAACTATATACGACATTTTATCGTCTAATTTCGGCTTGTTATCATCAATACCCTTTATATTACAGAAAATGCAAGTCACTTGATCGTCTATACCCGTTATAACGTTGTTTACAGTCGATATATTGTCGTTTATGTCTTTTATCTGCATAAACCTTTATAACTAAATGTAACAGCATTATACGACATATGATTGTTTACATGCGGCTTGTTATCGTCAATATCCATCATATTACACACAATGCTAGTGCTATTTTCATTTATAACTGTTATAAGGACGTTTACAGTCGTTCTATAATCGTTTATGTCTTTTATCTGCATATACATTTGTATCTAAATGTTACAACTATATACGACATTTTATCGTTTAGTTTCGGCTTGTTACCATCAATACCATTTATATTACACAAAATGCATGTCCTTTGATCAACTATAACCTTTATAACGTCGTTTACAGTCGATATATTGACGTTTATGACTTTTATCTGCATATACCTTAATATCTAAATGTTACAGCAATATACGACATTTTATCGTTTAGTTTCGGCTTGTTATCATCAATACCATTTATATTACACAAAGTGCATGTCCTTTGATCATCTATAACCTTTATAACGTCGTTTACAGTCGATATATTGACGTTTATGACTTTTATCTGCATAAACCTTTATAACTAAATGCAACAGCATTATACGACATATGATTGTTTACATGCGGCTTGTTATCGTCAATATCCATCATATTACACACAATGCAAGTGCTATTTTCATTTATAACTGTTATAAGGACGTTTACAGTCGTTCTATATTCGTTTATGTCTTTTATCTGCATATACATTTGTATCTAAATGTTACAACTACATACGACATTTTATCGTTTAGTTTCGGCTTGTTACCAACAATACCATTTATATTACACAAAATGCATGTCCTTTGATCATCTATAACCTTTATAACGTCGTTTACAGTCGATATATTGACGTTTATGACTTTTATCTGCATAAACCTTTATAACTAAATGCAACAGCATTATACGACATATGATTGTTTACATGCGGCTTGTTATCGTCAATATCCATCATATTACACACAATACAAGTGCTATTTTCATTTATAACTATAATAAGGACGTTTACAGTCGTTCTATAATCGTTTATGTCTTTTATCTGCATTTACATATGTATCTAAATGTTACAACTATATACGACATTTTGTCGTCCAATTTCGGCTTGTTATCATCAATACCCTTTATATTACACAAAATGCAAGTTATTTGATCGTCTATACCCGTTATAACGTTGTTTACAGTCGATATATTGTCGTTTATGTCTTTTATCTGCATAAACCTTTATAACTAAATGTAACAGCATTATACGACATATGATTGTTTACATGCGGCTTGTTATCGTCAATATCCATCATATTACACACAATGCAAGTGCTATTTTCATTTATAACTGTTATAAGGACGTTTACAGTCGTTCTATAATCGTTTATGTCTTTTATCTGCATATACATTTGTATCTAAATGTTACAACTATATACGACATTTTATCGTTTAGTTTCGGCTTGTTATCATCAATACCATTTATATTACACAAATTGCATGTCCTTTGATCATCTATAACCTTTATAACGTCGATTACATTCGATATATTGCCGTTTATGACTTTTATCTGCATAAACCTTTATAACTAAATGCAACAGCATTATACGACATATGATTGTTTACACGCGGCATGTTATCGTCAATATCCATCATATTACACACAATACAAGTGCTATTTTCATTTATAACTGTTATAAGGACGTTTACAGTCGTTCTATAATCGTTTATGTCTTTTATCTGCATAAACATTTGTACCTAAATGTTACAACTATGTACGACATTTTATCGATTAATTTCATCTTTTTATCATCAATACCCTTTATATTACAAGAAATGCAAGTCATTTGATCGTCTATACCCGTTAAAACGATGTTTACAGTCGATATATTGTCGTTTATGTCTTTTATCTGCATAAACATTTATAACTAAATGTAACAGCATTATACGACATATGATTGTTTACATGGGGCTTGTTATCGTCAATATCCAACATATTACACACAATACAAGTGCTATTTTCATTTATAACTGTTATAAGGACGTATACACTTGTTCTATAATCGTTTATGTCTTTTATCTGCATATACATATGTATCTAAATGTTACAACTATATACGACATTTTATCGTCTAATTTCGGCTTGTTATCATCAATACCCTTTATATTACAGAAAATGCAAGTCATTTGATCGTCTATACCCGTTATAACGTTGTTTACAGTCGATATATTGTCGTTTATGTCTTTTATCTGCATAAACCTTTATAACTAAATGTAACAGCATTATACGACATATGATTGTTTACATGCGGCTTGTTATCGTCAGTATCCATCATATTACACACAATGTAAGTGCTATTTTCATTTATAACTGTTATAAGGACGTTTACAGTCGTTCTATAATCGTTTATGTCTTTTATCTGCATATACATTTGTATCTAAATGTTACAACTATATACGACATTTTATCGTTTAGTTTCGGCTTGTTACCATCAATACCATTTATATTACACAAAATGCATGTCCTTTGATCATCTATAACCTTTATAACGTCGTTTACAGTCGATATATTGACGTTTATGACTTTTATCTGCATAAACCTTTATAACTAAATGCAACAGCATTATACGACATATGATTATTTACATGCGGCTTGTTATCGTCAATATCCATCATATTACACACAATACAAGTGCTATTTTCATTTATAACTGTAATAAGGACGTTAACAGTCTTTCTATAATCGTTTATGTCTTTTATCTGCATATACCTTAATATCTAAATGTTACAGCAATATACGACATTTTATCGTTTAGTTTCGGCTTGTTATCATCAATACCATTTATATTACACAAAATGCAAGTCATTTGATCGTCTATACCCGTTATAACGTTGTTTACAGTCGATATATTGTCGTTTATGTCTTTTATCTGCATAAACCTTTATAACTAAATGTAACAGCATTATACGACATATGAATGTTTACATGCGGCTTGTTATCGTCAATATCCATCATATTACACACAATGCAACTGCTATTTTCATTTATAACTGTTATAAGGACGTTTACAGTCGTTCTATAATCGTTTATGTCTTTTATCTGCATATACATTTGTATCTAAATGTTACAACTATATACGACATTTTATCGTTTAGTTTCGGCTTGTTATCATCAATACCATTTATATTACACAAATTGCATGTCCTTTGATCATCTATAACCTTTATAACGTCGATTACAGTCGATATATTGCCGTTTATGACTTTTATCTGCATAAACCTTTATAACTAAATGCAACAGCATTATACGACATATGATTGTTTACACGCGGCATGTTATCGTCAATATCCATCATATTACACACAATACAAGTGCTATTTTCATTTATAACTGTTATAAGGACGTTTACAGTCGTTCTATAATCGTTTATGTCTTTGATCTGCATAAACATTTGTACCTAAATGTTACAACTATGTACGACATTTTATCGATTAATTTCATCTTGTTATCATCAATACCCTTTATATTACAAGAAATGCAAGTCATTTGATCGTCTATACCCGTTATAACGATGTTTACAGTCGATATATTGTCGTTTATGTCTTTTATCTGCATAAACATTTATAACTAAATGTAACAGCATTATACGACATATGATTGTTTACATGGGGCTTGTTAACGTCAATATCCAACATATTACACACAATACAAGTGCTATTTTCATTTATAACTGTTATAAGGACGTATACACTTGTTCTATAATCGTTTATGTCTTTTATCTGCATATACATATGTATCTAAATGTTACAACTATATACGACATTTTATCGTCTAATTTCGGCTTGTTATCATCAATACCCTTTATATTACAGAAAATGCAAGTCATTTGATCGTCTATACCCGTTATAACGTTGTTTACAGTCGATATATTGTCGTTTATGTCTTTTATCTGCATAAACCTTTATAACTAAATGTAACAGCATTATACGACATATGATTGTTTACATGCGGCTTGTTATCGTCAGTATCCATCATATTACACACAATGCAAGTGCTATTTTCATTTATAACTGTTATAAGGACGTTTACAGTCGTTCTATAATCGTTTATGTCTTTTATCTGCATATACATTTGTATCTAAATGTTACAACTATATACGACATTTTATCGTTTAGTTTCGGCTTGTTACCATCAATACCATTTATATTACACAAAATGCATGTCCTTTGATCATCTATAACCTTTATAACGTCGTTTACAGTCGATATATTGACGTTTATGACTTTTATCTGCATAAACCTTTATAACTAAATGCAACAGCATTATACGACATATGATTATTTACATGCGGCTTGTGTTATCGTCAGTATCCATCATATTACACACAATGCAAGTGCTATTTTCATTTATAACTGTTATAAGGACGTTTACAGTCGTTCTATAATCGTGTATGTCTTTTATCTGCATATACATTTGTATCTAAATGTTACAACTATATACGACATTTTATCGTTTAGTTTCGGCTTGTTACCATCAATACCATTTATATTACACAAAATGCATGTCCTTTGATCATCTATAACCTTTATAACGTCGTTTACAGTCGATATATTGACGTTTATGACTTTTATCTGCATAAACCTTTATAACTAAATGTAACAGCATTATACGACATATGATTGTTTACATGGGGCTTGTTATCGTCAATATCCAACATATTACACACAATACAAGTGCTATTTTCATTTATAACTGTTATAAGGACGTATACACTTGTTCTATAATCGTTTATGTCTTATATCTGCATATACATATGTAACTAAATGTTACAACTATATACGACATTTTATCGTCTAATTTCGGCTTGTTATCATCAATACCCTTTATATTACACAAAATGCAAGTTATTTGATCGTCTATACCCGTTATAACGTTGTTTACAGTCGATATATTGTCGTTTATGTCTTTTATCTGCATAAACCTTTATAACTAAATGTAACAGCATTATACGACATATGATTATTTACATGGGGCTTGTTATCGTCAATATCCAACATATTACACACAATACAAGTGCTATTTTCATTTATAACTGTTATAAGGACGTTTACAGTCGTTCTATAATCGTTTATGTCTTTTATCTGCATATATATTTGTATCTAAATGTTACAACTATATACGACATTTTATCGTTTCGTTTCGGCTTGTTATCATCAATACCATTTATATTACACAAAATGCATGTCCTTTGATCATCTATAACCTTTATAACGTCGTTTACAGTCGATATATTGCCGTTTATGACTTTTATCTGCATAAACCTTTATAACTAAATGCAACAGCATTATAAGACATATGATTGTTTACACGCGGCTTGTTATCGTCAATATCCATCATATTACACAAAATACAAGTGCTATTTTCATTTATAACTGTTATAAGGACGTTTACAGTCGTTTTATAATCGTTTATGTCTTTTATCTGCATAAACATTTGTATCTAAATGTTACAACTATGTACGACATTTTATCGATTAATTTCATCTTGTTATCATCAATACCCTTTATATTACAAGAAATGCAAGTCATTTGAACGTCTATACCCGTTATAACGTTGTTTACAGTCGATATATTGTCGTTTATGTCTTTTATCTGCATAAACATTTATAACTAAATGTAACAGCATTATACGACATATGATTGTTTACATGGGGCCTGTTATCGTCAATATCCAACATATTACACACAATACAAGTGCTATTTTCATTTATAACTGTTATAAGGACGTATACACTTGTTCTAGAATCGTTTATGTCTTATATCTGCATATACATATGTATCTAAATGTTACAACTATATACGACATTTTATCGTCTAATTTCGGCTTTATATCATCAATACCCTTTATATTACACAAAATGCAAGTTATTTGATCGTCTATACCCGTTATAACGTTGTTTACATTCGATATATTGTCGTTTATGTCTTTTATCTGCATAAACATTTATAACTAAATGTAACAGCATTATACGACATATGATTGTTTACATGGGGCTTGTTATCGTCAATATCCAACATATTACACACAATACAAGTGCTATTTTCATTTATAACTGTTATAAGGACGTTTACAGTCGTTCTATAATCGTTTATGTCTTTTATCTGCATATACATTTGTATCTAAATGTTACAACTATATACGACATTTTATCGTTTCGTTTCGGCTTGTTATCATCAATACCATTTATATTACACAAAAGGCATGTCCTTTGATCATCTATAACCTTTATAACGTCGTTTACAGTCGATATATTGCCGTTTATGACTTTTATCTGCATAAACCTTTATAACTAAATGCAACAGCATTATACGACATATGATTGTTTACACGCGGCTTGTTATCGTCAATATCCATCATATTACACACAATACAAGTGCTATTTTCATTTATAACTGTTATAAGGACGTTTACAGTCGTTCTATAATCGTTTATGTCTTTTATCTGCATATACGTTTGTATCTAAATGTTACAACTATATACGACATTTTATCGTTTCGTTTCGGCTTGTTATCATCAATACCATTTATATTACACAAAATGCATGTCCTTTGATCATCTATAACCTTTATAACGTCGTTTACAGTCGATATATTGCCGTTTATGACTTTTATCTGCATAAACCTTTATAACTAAATGCAACAGCATTATACGACATATGATTGTTTACACGCGGCTTGTTATCGTCAATTAGGGGTGTGCGAGTACTCGTAATTTACGAGTCGAGCCCAGATCGGTTCGCTTCGTCGATCCGAGTCGAGCACTTGAATTTTTCGAGCTACTCGAATCGTCGAACTGCTTGAAAAAAATTCGAACTACTCGAAAACTTCTAACAGATCGATTCTTCGAACTACCCGAATACATTCGAGCTACTCGAATATTATCGAACTACCCGAATATATTCGAGCTACTTGAATATTGTCGAACTACTCGCATACGTTCGAATAACTCGAATATTTTCAAGTTGCCCGAAAACATTCGAATATTCGCGTACTTATAAATTTTCTGTCAAATGACGCTCTTATTTCAATGGTGAAATATGTTAAATACACATTATTTCTTGACCATAAAATGTATTTCATTTTTATATATCATAATTATAATATTTTATATTATTTATATTTTATACAATTTATTATTATTGTAATTATAATTTATAATATATAATTACTTATTATTAAATAAGTTATAATTTAGTATAATTGGTGGAAAACGCATCAGGGCCGTTTCCCTCCTTTAGCTAGATTAGCAAAAATTCTATTAGGAATACCCTCTACTCAGGTGTCCAACGAGCGTTTATTTTCAACGACTGGAAATATTGTTAGTGCAAATCGCACTAAATTATGAACGGACCACGTTGAAGAAATATGTTTCCTACATGAAAATATAAAAATAAAATAAACCTTGTGGCCAAGTAATAATTAGTGTTTAACACATTTTACCATCGAAATAAAAGTGACATTTGACAGTAAATTCACAAGTACGTGAATACTCGAATGTTTTCGGACAGCTTGAAAATATTCGAGTTATTCGAACGTATGCGAGTAGTTCGATAATATTCAAGTAGCTCGAATATATTCGGGTAGTTCGATAATATTCGAGTAGCTCGAAAGTATTCGGGTAGTTCGAATATTCGATCTGTTCGAAGTTTTCGAGTAGCTCGAATTTTTTTCAAGCAGTTCGACGATTTGGGTAACTTGAAAAATTCGAACGCTCGACTCGGCTTGACTCGTCGATTATTACTCGACTCGAAATTCGAGCACCCGAATAAATCGAGTACTCGCACACCCCTAATCAAAGGACTTGCATTTTGTGTAATAGAAAGGGTATTGATGATAACAAGCCGAAATTAAACGATAAAATGTCGTATATAGTTGTAACATTTAGATACAAACGTATATGCAGATAAAAGACATAAACGTTTATAGAACGACTGTAAACGTCCTTATATCAGTTATAAATGAAAATAGCACTTGTATTGTGTGTAATATGATGGATATTGAAGATAACGAGCCACATGTAAACCATCATATGTCGTATAATGCTGTTACATGTAGTTATAAATGTTTATGCTGATAAAAGACATAAACGACAATATATCGACTGTAAACGACGTTATAACGGGTATAGATGATCAAAGGACTTGCATTTTGTGTATTATAAAGGGTATTGATGATAACAAGCCGAAATTAAACGATAAAATGTCGTATATAGTTGTAACATTAAGATACAAACGTATATGCAGATAAAAGACATAAACGATTATAGAACGATTGTAAACGACCTTATATCAGTTATAAATGAAAATAGCACTTGTATTGTGTGTAATATGATGGATATTGAAGATACCGAGCCACATGTAAACCATCATATGTCGTATAATACTGTTACATGTAGTTATAAAAGTTTATGCAGATAAAAGACATAATCGACAATATATCGACTGTAAACGACGTTATAACGGGTATAGATGATCAAAGGACTTGCATTTTGTGTAATATAAAGGGTATTGATGATAACAAGTCGAAATTAAACGATAAAATGTCGAATATAGTTGTAACTTTTAGATACAAACGTATATGCAGATAAAAGACATAGACGATTATAGAACGACTGTAAACGTCCTTATATCAGTTATAAATGATAATAGCACTTGTATTGTGTGTCATATGATGGAATTGACGATAACAAGCCGCATGTAAACAATCATATGTCGTATAATGCTGTTACATTTAGTTATAAAAGTTTATGCAGATAAAAGACATAAACGACAATATATCGACTGTAAACGACGTTATAACGGGTATAGATGAACAAAGGACTTGCATTTTGTGTAATATAAAGGGTATTGATGATAACAAGCCGAAATTAAACGATAAAATGTCGTATATAGTTGTAACATTTAGATACAAACGTATATGCAGATAAAAGACATAAACGATTATAGAACGACTGTAAACGTCCTTATATCAGTTATAAATGAAAATAGCACTTGTATTGTGTGTAATATGATGGATATTGAAGATACCGAGCCACATGTAAACCATCATATGTCGTATAATACTGTTACATGTAGTTATAAAAGTTTATGCAGATAAAAGACATAATCGACAATATATCGACTGTAAACGACGTCATAACGGGTATAGATGATCAAAGGACTTGCATTATGTGTAATATAAAGGGTATTGATGATAACAAGCCGAAATTAAACGATAAAATGTCGTATATACTTGTAAAATTTAGATACCAACGTATATGCAGATAAAAGATCTAAACGATTATAGAACGACTGTAAACGTCCTTATATCAGTTATAAATGAAAATAACACTTGTATTGTGTGTAATATGATGGATATTGAAGATAACGAGCCACATGTAAACCACCATATGTCGTATAATGCTGTTACATGTAGTTATAAAAGTTTATGCAGATAAAAGACATAAACGACAATATATCGACTGTAAACGACGTTATAACGGGTATAGATTATCAAAGGACTTGCATTTTGTGTAATAGAAAGGGTATTGATGATAACAAGCCGAAATTAAACGATAAAATGTCGTATATAGTTGTAACATTTAGATACAAACGTATATGCAGATAAAAGACATAAACGATTATAGAACGACTGTAAACGTCCTTATATCAGTTATAAATGAATATAGCACTTGTATTGTGTGTAATATGATGGATATTGAAGATAACGAGCCACATGTAAACCATCATATGTCGTATAATGCTGTTACATGTAGTTATAAATGTTTATGCTGATAAAAGACATAAACGACAATATATCGACTGTAAACGACGTTATAACGGGTATAGATGATCAAAGGACTTGCATTTTGTGTATTATAAAGGGTATTGATGATAACAAACCGAAATTAAACGATAAAATGTCGTATATAGTTGTAACATTAAGATACAAACGTATATGCAGATAAAAGACATAAACGATTATAGAACGATTGTAAACGTCCTTATATCAGTTATAAATGAAAATAGCACTTGTATTGTGTGTAATATGATGGATATTGAAGATACCGAGCCACATGTAAACCATCATATGTCGTATAATACTGTTACATGTAGTTATAAAAGTTTATGCAGATAAAAGACATAATCGACAATATATCGACTGTAAACGACGTTATAACGGGTATAGATGATCAAAGGACTTGCATTTTGTGTAATATAAAGGGTATTGATGATAACAAGCCGAAATTAAACGATAAAATGTCGAATATAGTTGTAACTTTTAGATACAAACGTATATGCAGATAAAAGACATAGACGATTATAGAACGACTGTAAACGTCCTTATATCAGTTATAAATGATAATAGCACTTGTATTGTGTGTCATATGATGGAATTGACGATAACAAGCCGCATGTAAACAATCATATGTCGTATAATGCTGTTACATTTAGTTATAAAAGTTTATGCAGATAAAAGACATAAACGACAATATATCGACTGTAAACGTCGTTATAACGGGTATAGATGAACAAAGGACTTGCATTTTGTGTAATATAAAGGGTATTGATGATAACAAGCCGAAATTAAACGATAAAATGTCGTATGTAATTGTAACATTTAGAAAACAAATGTATATGCAGTTAAAAGACATAAACGATTATAGAACGATTGTAAACGTCCTTATAACTGTTATAAATGAAAATAGCACTTGTATTGTGTGTCATATGATGGAATTGACGATAACAAGCCGCATGTAAACATTCATATGTCGTATAATGCTGTTACATTTAGTTAAAAAAGTTTATGCAGATAAAAGACATAAACGACACTATATCGACTGTAAACGACGTTATAACGGGTATAGATGATCAAAGGACTTGCATTTTGTGTAATATAAAGGTTATTGATGATAACAAGCCGAAATTAAACGATAAAATGTCGTATATACTTGTAAAATTTAGATACAAACGTATATGCAGATAAAAGACATAAACGATTATAGAACGACTGTAAACGTCCTTATATCAGTTATAAATGAAAATAACACTTGTATTGTGTGTCATATGATGGAATTGACGATAACAAGCCGCATGTAAACAATCATATGTCGTATAATGCTGTTATATTTAGTTATAAAAGTTTATGCAGATAAAAGACATAAACGACAATATATCGACTGTAAACGACGTTATAACGGGTATAGATTATCAAAGGACTTGCATTTTGTGTAATATAAAGGGTATTGATGATAACAAGCCGAAATTAAACGATAAAATGTCGTATATACTTGAAACATTTAGATACAAACGTATATGCAGATAAAAGACATAACGACGGTATTACAACTGTAAACGATCTTAAAACTGTTATAAATGTTCATAGCACTTGCATTTTGTGTAATATAAAGGGTATTGATGATAACAAGCCGAAATTAAACGATAAAATGTCGTATATAGTTGTAACATTTAGATACAAACGTATATGCAGATAAAAGACATAAACGATTATAGAACGACTGTAAACGTCCTTATATCAGTTATAAATGAAAATAGCACTTGTATTGTGTGTAATATGATGGATATTGAAGATACCGAGCCACATGTAAACCATCATATGTCGTATAATACTGTTACATGTAGTTATAAAAGTTTATGCAGATAAAAGACATAATCGACAATATATCGACTGTAAACGACGTCATAACGGGTATAGATGATCAAAGGACTTGCATTATGTGTAATATAAAGGGTATTGATGATAACAAGCCGAAATTAAACGATAAAATGTCGTATATACTTGTAAAATTTAGATACAAACGTATATGCAGATAAAAGACATAAACGATTATAGAACGACTGTAAACGTCCTTATATCAGTTATAAATGAAAATAGCACTTGTATTGTGTGTAATATGATGGATATTGAAGATAACGAGCCACATGTACACCATCATATGTCGTATAATGATGTTACATGTAGTTATAAAAGTTTATGCTGATAAAAGACATAAACGACAATATATCGACTGTAAACTACGTTATAACGGATATAGATGATCAAATGACTTGCATTTTGTGTAATATGAAGGGTATTGATGAACAAAAGCCGAAAAAAACGATAAAACGTCGTATAGAGTTGTAACACATCGATAAAAATGTATATGCAGATAAAAGACATAAACGACGGTATTACGACTGTAAACGATCTTAAAACTGTTATAAATGTTCATAGCACTTGCATTTTATGTAATAGAAAGGGTATTGATGATAACAAGCCGAAATTAAACGATAAAATGTCGTATATAGTTGTAACATTTAGATACAAACGTATATGCAGATAAAAGACATAAACGATTATAGAACGACTGTAAACGTCCTTATATCAGTTATAAATGAAAATAGCACTTGTATTGTGTGTAATATGATGGATATTGAAGATAACGAGCCACATGTAAACCATCATATGTCGTATAATGCTGTTACATGTAGTTATAATGTTTATGCTGATAAAAGACATAAACGACAATATATCGACTGTAAACGACGTTATAACGGGTATAGATGATCAAAGGACTTGCATTTTGTGTATTATAAAGGGTATTGATGATAACAAGCCGAAATTAAACGATAAAATGTCGTATATAGTTGTAACATTAAGATACAAACGTATATGCAGTTAAAAGACATAAACGCTTATAGAACGATTGTAAACGTCCTTATATCAGGTATAAATGAAAATAGCACTTGTATTGTGTGTAATATGATGGATATTGAAGATACCGAGCCACATGTAAACCATCATATGTCGTATAATACTGTTACATGTAGTTATTAAAGTTTATGCAGATAAAAGACATAATCGACAATATATCGACTGTAAACGACGTTATAACGGGTATAGATGATCAAAGGACTTGCATTTTGTGTAATATAAAGGGTATTGATGATAACAAGCCGAAATTAAACGATAAAATGTCGAATATAGTTGTAACTTTTAGATACAAACGTATATGCAGATAAAAGACATAGACGATTATAGAACGACTGTAAACGTCCTTATATCAGTTATAAATGATAATAGCACTTGTATTGTGTGTCATATGATGGAATTGACGATAACAAGCCGCATGTAAACAATCATATGTCGTATAATGCTGTTACATTTAGTTATAAAAGTTTATGCAGATAAAAGACATAAACGACAATATATCGACTGTAAACGACGTTATAACGGGTATAGATGAACAAAGGACTTGCATTTTGTGTAATATAAAGGGTATTGATGATAACAAGCCGAAATTAAACGATAAAATGTCGTATATAGTTGTAACATTTAGATACAAACGTATATGCAGATAAAAGACATAAACGATTATAGAACGACTGTAAACGTCCTTATATCAGTTATAAATGAAAATAGCACTTGTATTGTGTGTAATATGATGGATATTGAAGATAACGAGCCACATGTAAACCATCATATGTCGTATAATGATGTTACATGTAGTTATAAAAGTTTATGCTGATAAAAGACATAAACGACAATATAACGACTGTAAACTACGTTATGACGGATATAGATGATCAAATGACTTGCATTTTGTGTAATATGAAGGGTATTGATGAACAAAAGCCGAAAAAAACGATAAAACGTCGGATAGAGTTGTAACACATCGATAAAAATGTATATGCAGATAAAAGACATAAACGATTATAGAACGACTGTAAACGTCCTTATATCAGTTATAAATGAAAATAACACTTGTATTGTGTGTCATATGATGGAATTGACGATAACAAGCCGCATGTAAACAATCATATGTCGTATAATGCTGTTACATTTAGTTATAAAAGTTTATGCAGATAAAAGACATAAACGACAATATATCGACTGTAAACGACGTTATAACGGGTATAGATTATCAAAGGACTTGCATTTTGTGTAATATAAAGGGTATTGATGATAACAAGCCGAAATTAAACGATAAAATGTCGTATATACTTGTAACATTTAGATACAAACGTATATGCAGATAAAAGACATAACGACGGTATTACAACTGTAAACGATCTTAAAACTGTTATAAATGTTCATAGCACTTGCATTTTGTGTAATATAAAGGGTATTGATGATAACAAGCCGAAATTAAACGATAAAATGTCGTATATAGTTGTAACATTTAGATACAAACGTATATGCAGATAAAAGACATAAACGATTATAGAACGACTGTAAACGTCCTTATATCAGTTATAAATGAAAATAGCACTTGTATTGTGTGTAATATGATGGATATTGAAGATACCGAGCCACATGTAAACCATCATATGTCGTATAATACTGTTACATGTAGTTATAAAAGTTTATGCAGATAAAAGACATAATCGACAATATATCGACTGTAAACGACGTCATAACGGGTATAGATGATCAAAGGACTTGCATTATGTGTAATATAAAGGGTATTGATGATAACAAGCCGAAATTAAACGATAAAATGTCGTATATACTTGTAAAATTTAGATACAAACGTATATGCAGATAAAAGACATAAACGATTATAGAACGACTGTAAACGTCCTTATATCAGTTATAAATGAAAATAGCACTTGTATTGTGTGTAATATGATGGATATTGAAGATAACGAGCCACATGTAAACCATCATATGTCGTATAATGATGTTACATGTAGTTATAAAAGTTTATGCTGATAAAAGACATAAACGACAATATATCGACTGTAAACTACGTTATAACGGATATAGATGATCAAATGACTTGCATTTTGTGTAATATGAAGGGTATTGATGAACAAAAGCCGAAAAAAACGATAAAACGTCGTATAGAGTTGTAACACATCGATAAAAATGTATATGCAGATAAAAGACATAAACGACGGTATTACGACTGTAAACGATCTTAAAACTGTTATAAATGTTCATAGCACTTGCATTTTATGTAATAGAAAGGGTATTGATGATAACAAGCCGAAATTAAACGATAAAATGTCGTATATAGTTGTAACATTTAGATACAAACGTATATGCAGATAAAAGACATAAACGATTATAGAACGACTGTAAACGTCCTTATATCAGTTATAAATGAAAATAGCACTTGTATTGTGTGTAATATGATGGATATTGAAGATAACGAGCCACATGTAAACCATCATATGTCGTATAATGCTGTTACATGTAGTTATAAATGTTTATGCTGATAAAAGACATAAACGACAATATATCGACTGTAAACGACGTTATAACGGGTATAGATGATCAAAGGACTTGCATTTTGTGTATTATAAAGGGTATTGATGATAACAAGCCGAAATTAAACGATAAAATGTCGTATATAGTTGTAAGATTAAGATACAAACGTATATGCAGTTAAAAGACATAAACGCTTATAGAACGATTGTAAACGTCCTTATATCAGTTATAAATGAAAATAGCACTTGTATTGTGTGTAATATGATGGATATTGAAGATACCGAGCCACATGTAAACCATCATATGTCGTATAATACTGTTACATGTAGTTATAAAAGTTTATGCAGATAAAAGACATAATCGACAATATATCGACTGTAAACGACGTTATAACGGGTATAGATGATCAAAGGACTTGCATTTTGTGTAATATAAAGGGTATTGATGATAACAAGCCGAAATTAAACGATAAAATGTCGAATATAGTTGTAACTTTTAGATACAAACGTATATGCAGATAAAAGACATAGACGATTATAGAACGACTGTAAACGTCCTTATATCAGTTATAAATGATAATAGCACTTGTATTGTGTGTCATATGATGGAATTGACGATAACAAGCCGCATGTAAACAATCATATGTCGTATAATGCTGTTACATTTAGTTATAAAAGTTTATGCAGATAAAAGACATAAACGACAATATATCGACTGTAAACGACGTTATAACGGGTATAGATGAACAAAGGACTTGCATTTTGTGTAATATAAAGGGTATTGATGATAACAAGCCGAAATTAAACGATAAAATGTCGTATATAGTTGTAACATTTAGATACAAACGTATATGCAGATAAAAGACATAAACGATTATAGAACGACTGTAAACGTCCTTATATCAGTTATAAATGAAAATAGCACTTGTATTGTGTGTAATATGATGGATATTGAAGATAACGAGCCACATGTAAACCATCATATGTCGTATAATGATGTTACATGTAGTGATAAAAGTTTATGCTGATAAAAGACATAAACGACAATATAACGACTGTAAACTACGTTATGACGGATATAGATGATCAAATGACTTGCATTTTGTGTAATATGAAGGGTATTGATGAACAAAAGCCGAAAAAAACGATAAAACGTCGGATAGAGTTGTAACACATCGATAAAAATGTATATGCAGATAAAAGCCATAAACGATTATAGAACGACTGTAAACGTCCTTATATCAGTTATAAATGAAAATAACACTTGTATTGTGTGTCATATGATGGAATTGACGATAACAAGCCGCATGTAAACAATCATATGTCGTATAATGCTGTTACATTTAGTTATAAAAGTTTATGCAGATAAAAGACATAAACGACAATATATCGACTGTAAACGACGTTATAACGGGTATAGATTATCAAAGGACTTGCATTTTGTGTAATATAAAGGGTATTGATGATAACAAGCCGAAATTAAACGATAAAATGTCGTATATACTTGTAACATTTAGATACAAACGTATATGCAGATAAAAGACATAGCGACGGTATTACAACTGTAAACGATCTTAAAACTGTTATAAATGTTCATAGCACTTGCATTTTGTGTAATATAAAGGGTATTGATGATAACAAGCCGAAATTAAACGATAAAATGTCGTATATAGTTGTAACATTTAGATACAAACGTATATGCAGATAAAAGACATAAACGATTATAGAACGACTGTAAACGTCCTTATATCAGTTATAAATGAAAATAGCACTTGTATTGTGTGTAATATGATGGATATTGAAGATACCGAGCCACATGTAAACCATCATATGTCGTATAATACTGTTACATGTAGTTATAAAAGTTTATGCAGATAAAAGACATAATCGACAATATATCGACTGTAAACGACGTCATAACGGGTATAGATGATCAAAGGACTTGCATTATGTGTAATATAAAGGGTATTGATGATAACAAGCCGAAATTAAACGATAAAATGTCGTATATACTTGTAAAATTTAGATACAAACGTATATGCAGATAAAAGACATAAACGATTATAGAACGACTGTAAACGTCCTTATATCAGTTATAAATGAAAATAGCACTTGTATTGTGTGTAATATGATGGATATTGAAGATAACGAGCCACATGTAAACCATCATATGTCGTATAATGATGTTACATGTAGTTATAAAAGTTTATGCTGATAAAAGACGTAAACGACAATATAACGACTGTAAACTACGTTATGACGGATATAGATGATCAAATGACTTGCATTTTGTGTAATATGAAGGGTATTGATGAACAAAAGCCGAAAAAAACGATAAAACGTCGTATAGAGTTGTAACACATCGATAAAAATGTATATGCAGATAAAAGACATAAACGACGGTATTACGACTGTAAACGATCTTAAAACTGTTATAAATGTTCATAGCACTTGCATTTTATGTAATAGAAAGGGTATTGATGATAACAAGCCGAAATTAAACGATAAAATGTCGTATATAGTTGTAACATTTAGATACAAACGTATATGCAGATAAAAGACATAAACGATTATAGAACGACTGTAAACGTCCTTATATCAGTTATAAATGAAAATAGCACTTGTATTGTGTGTAATATGATGGATATTGAAGATAACGAGCCACATGTAAACCATCATATGTCGTATAATGCTGTTACATGTAGTTATAAATGTTTATGCTGATAAAAGACATAAACGACAATATATCGACTGTAAACGACGTTATAACGGGTATAGATGATCAAAGGACTTGCATTTTGTGTATTATAAAGGGTATTGATGATAACAAGCCGAAATTAAACGATAAAATGTCGTATATAGTTGTAACATTAAGATACAAACGTATATGCAGTTAAAAGACATAAACGCTTATAGAACGATTGTAAACGTCCTTATATCAGTTATAAATGAAAATAGCACTTGTATTGTGTGTAATATGATGGATATTGAAGATACCGAGCCACATGTAAACCATCATATGTCGTATAATACTGTTACATGTAGTTATAAAAGTTTATGCAGATAAAAGACATAATCGACAATATATCGACTGTAAACGACGTTATAACGGGTATAGATGATCAAAGGACTTGCATTTTGTGTAATATAAAGGGTATTGATGATAACAAGCCGAAA
>CAJUXP010000189.1:0-66121 GCA_910591515.1 Cerceris rybyensis
AACATAATGGGTATTGATGATAACAAGCCGAAATTAAACGATAAAATGTCGTATATTGCTGTAACATTTAGATATTAAGGTATATGCAAATAAAAGACATAAACGATTATAGAACGACTGTAAACGTCCTTATTACAGTTATAAATGAAAATAGCACTTGTATTGTGTGTAATATGATGGATATTGACGACAACACGCCGCATGTAAACAATCATATGTCGTATAATGCTGTTATATTTAGTTATAAAGGTTTATGCAGATAAAAGGCATAAACGACTATATATCTACTATAAACGACGTTATCATGGGTATAGTTGATCAAAGGACTTGCATTTTGTGTAATATAAAGGGTATTGATGATAACAAGCCGAAATTAACCGACAAAATGTCGTATATAGTTGTAACATTTAGATACAAATGTATATGCAGATAAAAGACATAAACGATTATAGAACGACTGTAAACGTCCTTATAACAGTTATAAATGAAAATAGCACTTGCATTGTGTGTAATATGATGGATATTGACGATAACAAGCCGCATGTAAACAATCATATGTCGTATAATGCTGTTACATTTAGTTATAAAGGTTTATGCAGATAAAAGACATAAACGACAATATATCGACTGTAAACAACGTTCTAACGGGTATAGACGATCAAATGACTTGCATTTTGTGTAACATAATGGGTATTGATGATAACAAGCCGAAATTAAACGATAAAATGTCGTGTGTTGCTATAACATTTAGATATTAAGTTATATGCAGATAAAAGACATAAACGATTATAGAACGACTGTAAACGTCCTTATTGCAGTTATAAATGAAAATAGCACTTGTATTGTGTGTAATATGATGGATATTGACGACAACACGCCGCATGTAAACAATCATATGTCGTATAATGCTGTTACATTTAGTTATAAAGGTTTATGCAGATAAAAGGCATAAACGACTATATATCTACTGTAAACGACTTTATCACGGGTATAGTTGATCAAATGACTTGCATTTTGTGTAATATAAAGGGTATTGATGATAACAAGCCGAAATTAAACGATAAAATGTCGTATATAGATGTAACATTTAGATACAAATGTATATGCAGATTAAAGACGTAAACGATTATAGAACGACTGTAAACAACCTTATAACAGTTATAATGGAAAAAAGCACTTGTATTGTGTGTAATATGATGGATATTGACGACAACACGCCGCATGTAAACAATCATATGTCGTATAATGCTGTTACATTTAGTTATAAAGGTGTATGCAGATAAAAGACATAAACGACAATATATCGACTGTAAACAACGTTATAACGGGTATAGACGATCAAATGAATTGCATTTTGTGTAATATAAAGGGTAGTGATGATAAAATGCCGAAATTAAACGATAAAATGTCGTATATAGTTGTAACATTTAGATAGACATGTATATGCAGATAGAAGCAATAAAAGATTATTGAACGACTGTAAACGTCCTTATTACAGTTATAAATGAAAATAGCACTTGTATTGTGTGTAATATGTTGGATATTGACGATAACAAGCCGCATGTAAACAATCATATGTCGTATAATGCTGTTACATTTAGTTATAAAGGTTTATGCAGATAAAAGACATAAACGACAATATATCGACTGTAAACAACGTTCTAACGGGTATAGACGATCAAATGACTTGCATTTTGTGTAACATAATGGGTATTGATGATAACAAGCCGAAATTAAACGATAAAATGTCGTATATTGCTGTAACATTTAGATATTAAGGTATATGCAGATAAAAGACATAAACGATTATAGAACGACTGTAAACGTCCTTATTACAGTTATAAATGAAAATAGCACTTGTATTGTGTGTAATATGATGGATATTGACGACAACACGCCGCATGTAAACAATCATATGTCGTATAATGCTGTTACATTTAGTTATAAAGGTTTATGCAGATAAAAGGCATAAACGACTATATATCTACTGTAAACGACGTTATCATGGGTATAGTTGATCAAAGGACTTGCATTTTGTGTAATATAAAGGGTATTGATGATAACAAGCCGAAATTAACCGATAAAATGTCGTATATAGTTGTAACATTTAGATACAAATGTATATGCAGATAAAAGACATAAACGATTATAGAACGATTGTAAACGTCCTTATAACAGTTATAAATTAAAATATCACTTGCATTGTGTGTAATATGATGGATATTGACGATAACAAGCCGCATGTAAACAATCATATGTCGTATAATGCTGTTACATTTAGTTATAAAGGTTTATGCAGATAAAAGACATAAACGACAATATATCGACTTTAAACAACGTTCTAACGGGTATAGATGATCAAATGACTTGCATTTTGTGTAACATAATAGGTATTGATGATAACAAGCCGAAATTAAACGATAAAATGTCGTATATAGTTGTAACATTTAGATACAAATATATATGCAGATAAAAGACATAAACGATTATAGAACGACTGTAAACGTCCTTATAACAGTTATAAATGAAAATAGCACTTGTATTGTGTGTAATATGTTGGATATTGACGATAACAAGCCGCATGTAAACAATCATATGTCGTATAATGCAGTTACATTTAGTTATAAAGGTTTATGCAGATAAAAGACATAAACGACAATATATCGACTGTAAACAATGTTATAACTGGTATAGACGATCAAATGACTTGAATTTTGTGTAATATAAAGGGTATTGATGATAACAAGCCGAAATTAGACGACAAAATGTCGTATTAAGTTGTAACATTTAGAAACGTATGTATATGCAGATAAAAGACATAAACGATTATAGAACGACTGTAAACGTCCTTATTACAGTTATAAATGAAAATAGCACTTGTATTGTGTGTAATATGATGGATATTGACGACAACACGCCGCACGTAAACAATCATATGTCGTATAATGCTGTTGCATGTAGTTATAAAGGTTTATGCAGATAGAAGTCATGAACGGCAATATATCGACTGTAAACGACGTTATAAATGTTATAGATGATCAAATGACTTGCATTTTGTGTAATATAAAGGATATTGATGATAACAAGCCGAAATTAAACGATAAAATGTCGTATATAGTTGTAACATTTTGATACAAATGTATATGCAGATAAAAGACATAAACGATTATAGAACGACTGTAAACGTCCTTATAACAGTTATAAATGAAAATAGCACTTGCATTGTGTGTAATATGATGGATATTGACGATAACAAGCCGCATGTAAACAATCATATGTCGTATAATGCTGTTACATTTAGTTATAAAGGTTTATGCAGATAAAAGACATAAACGACAATATATCGACTGTAAACAACGTTCTAACGGGTATAGACGATCAAATGACTTGCATTTTGTGTAACATAATGGGTATTGATGATAACAAGCCGAAATTAAACGATAAAATGTCGTATGTTGCTGTAACATTTAGATATTAAGTTATATGCAGATAAAAGACATAAACGATTATAGAACGACTGTAAACGTCCTAATTACAGTTATAAATGAAAATAGCACTTGTATTGTGTGTAATATGATGGATATTGACGACAACACGCCGCATGTAAACAATCATATGTCGTATAATGCTGTTACATTTAGTTATAAAGGTTTATGCAGATAAAAGGCATAAACGACTATATATCTACTGTAAACGACTTTATCACGGGTATAGTTGATCAAATGACTTGCATTTTGTGTAATATAAAGGGTATTGATGATAATAAGCCGAAATTAAACGATAAAATGTCGTATATAGTTGTAACATTTAGATACAAATGTATATGCAGATAAAAGACGTAAACGATTATAGAACGACTGTAAACAACCTTATAACAGTTATAATGGAAAAAAGCACTTGTATTGTGTGTAATATGATGGATATTGACGACAACACGCCGCATGTAAACAATCATATGTCGTATAATGCTGTTACATTTAGTTATAAAGGTGTATGCAGATAAAAGACATAAACGACAATATATCGACTGTAAACAACGTTATAACGGGTATAGACTATCAAATGACTTGCATTTTGTGTAATATAAAGGGTAGTGATGATAAAATGCCGAAATTAAACGATAAAATGTCGTATATAGTTGTAACATTTAGATAGAAATGTATATGCAGATAAAAGACATAAACGATTATAGAACGACTGTAAACGTCCTTATAACAGTTATAAATGAAAATAGCACTTGCATTGTGTGTAATATGATGGATATTGACGATAACAAGCCGCATGTAAACAATCATATGTCGTATAATGCTGTTACATTTAGTTATAAAGGTTTATGCAGATAAAAGACATAAACGACAATATATCGACTGTAAACAACGTTATAACGGGTATAGACGATCAAATGACTTGCATTTTCTGTTATATAAAGGGTATTGATGATAACAAACCGAAATTAGACGATAAAATGTCGTATATAGTTGTAACTTTTAGATACAAACGTATATGCAGATAAAAGACATAGACGATTATAGAACGACTGTAAACGTCCTTATTACAGTTATAAATGATAATAGCACTTGTATTGTGTGTAATATGATGGATATTGACGACAACACGCCGCATGTAAACAATCATATGTCGTTTAATGCTGTTACATTTAGTTATAAAAAGTTGATGCAGATAAAAGACATAAACGACTATACATCTACTGTAAACGACGTTATCACGGAAACAGTTGATCAAAGGAATTGCATTTTGTGTAATACAAATGGTATTGATGATAACAAGCCGAAATTAAACGATAAAATGTCGTATATTGCTGTAACATTTAGATATTAAGGTATATGCAGATAAAAGACATAAACGATTATAGAACGACTGTAAACGTCCTTATTACAGTTATAAATGAAAATAGCACTTGTATTGTGTGTAATATGATGGATATTGACGACAACACGCCGCATGTAAACAATCATATGTCGTATAATGCTGTTACATTTAGTTATAAAGGTTTATGCAGATAAAAGGCATAAACGACTATATATCTACTGTAAACGACTTTATCACGGGTATAGTTGATCAAATGACTTGCATTTTGTGTAATATAAAGGGTATTGATGATAACAAGCCGAAATTAAACGATAAAATGTCGTATATAGATGTAACATTTAGATACAAATGTATATGCAGATAAAAGACGTAAACGATTATAGAACGACTGTAAACAACCTTATAACAGTTATAATGGAAAAAAGCACTTGTATTGTGTGTAATATGATGGATATTGACGACAACACGCCGCATGTAAACAATCATATGTCGTATAATGCTGTTACATTTAGTTATAAAGGTGTATGCAGATAAAAGACATAAACGACAATATATCGACTGTAAACAACGTTATAACGGGTATAGACGATCAAATGACTTGCATTTTGTGTTAAATAAAGGGTAGTGATGATAAAATGCCGAAATTAAACGATAAAATGTCGTATATAGTTGTAACATTTAGATAGACATGTATATGCAGATAGAAGACATAAAAGATTATTGAACGACTGTAAACGTCCTTATTACAGTTATAAATGAAAATAGCACTTGTATTGTGTGTAATATGTTGGATATTGACGATAACAAGCCGCATGTAAAAAATCATATGTCGTATAATGCTGTTACATTTAGTTATAAAAAGTTGATGCAGATAAAAGACATAAACGACTATACATCTACTGTAAACGACGTTATCACGGAAACAGTTGATCAAAGGAATTGCATTTTGTGTAATATAAATGGTATTGATGATAACAAGCCGAAATTAAACGATAAAATGTCGTATATAGTTGTAACATTTAGATAGAAATGTATATGCAGATAAAAGACATAAACGATTATAGAACGACTGTAAACGTCCTTATAACAGTTATAAATGAAAATAGCACTTGTATTGTGTGTAATATGATGGATATTGACGACAACACGCCGCATGTAAACAATCATATGTCGTATAATGCTGTTGCATTTAGTTATAAACGTTTATGCAGATAAAAGACATAAACGACAATATATCGACTGTAAACGACGTCATAACGGGTATAGACGATCAAATGACTTGCATTTTGTGTAATATAAAGGGTAGTGATGATAAAATGCCGAAATTAAACGATAAAATGTCGTATATAGTTGTAACATTTAGATAGACATGTATATGCAGATAGAAGACATAAAAGATCATAGCACGACTGTAAACGTCCTTTTTACAGTTATAAATGAAAATAGCACTTGTATTGTGTGTAATATGTTGGATATTGACGATAACAAGCCGCATGTAAACAATCATATGTCGTATAATGCTGTTACATTTAGTTATAAAGGTTTATGCAGATAAAAGTCATAAACGTCAATATATCGACTGTAAACGACGTTATAAAGGTTATAGATGATCAAAGGACATGCATTTTGTGTAATATAAATGGTATTGATGGTAACAAGCCGAAACTAAACGATAAAATGTCGTATATAGTTGTAACATTTAGATACAAATGTATATGCAGATAAAAGACATAAACGATTATAGAACGACTGTAAACGTCCTTATAACAGTTATAAATGAAAATAGCACTTGCATTGTGTGTAATATGATGGATATTGACGATAACAAGCCGCATGTGAACAATCATATGTCGTATAATGCTGTTACATTTAGTTATAAAGGTTTATGCAGATAAAAGACATAAACGACAATATATCGACTGTAAACAACGTTATAACGGGTATAGACGATCAAATGACTTGCATTTTCTGTAATATAAAGGGTATTGATGATAACAAACCGAAATTAGACGATAAAATGTCGTATATAGTTGTAACATTTAGATACATATGTATATGCAGATAAAAGACATAAACGATTATAGAACGACTGTAAACGTCCTTATTACAGTTATAAATGAAAATAGCACTTGTATTGTGTGTAATATGATGGATATTGACGACAACACGCCGCATGTAAACAATCATATGTCGTATAATGCTGTTACATTTAGTTATAAAGGTTTATGCAGATAAAAGGCATAAACGACTATATATCTACTGTAAACGACGTTATCATGGGTATAGTTGATCAAAGGACTTGCATTTTGTGTAATATAAAGGGTATTGATGATAACAAGCCGAAATTAACCGATAAAATGTCGTATATAGTTGTAACGTTTAGATACAAATGTATATGCAGATAAAAGACATAAACGATTATAGAACGACTGTAAACGTCCTTATAACAGTTATAAATGAAAATATCACTTGTATTGTGTGTAATATGATGGATATTGACGACAACACGCCGCATGTAAACAATCATATGTCGTATAATGCTGTTACATTTAGTTATAAAGGTTTATGCAGATAAAAGGCATAAACGAATATATATCTACTGTAAACGACTTTATCACGGGTATAGTTGATCAAATGACTTGCATTTTGTGTAACATAATGGGTATTGATGATAACAAGCCGAAATTAAACGATAAAATGTCGTATATTGCTGTAACATTTAGATATTAAGGTATATGCAGATAAAAGACATAAACGATTATAGAACGACTGTAAACGTCCTTATTACAGTTATAAATGAAAATAGCACTTGTATTGTGTGTAATATGATGGATATTGACGACAACACGCCGCATGTAAACAATCATATGTCGTTTAATGCTGTTACATTTAGTTATAAAAAGTTGATGCAGATAAAAGACATAAACGACTATACATCTACTGTAAACGACGTTATCACGGAAACAGTTGATCAAAGGAATTGCATTTTGTGTAATATAAATGGTATTGATGATAACAAGCCGAAATTAAACGATAAAATGTCGTATATAGTTGTAACATTTAGATAGAAATGTATATGCAGATAAAAGACATAAACGATTATAGAACGACTGTAAACGTCCTTATAACAGTTATAAATGAAAATAGCAATTGTATTGTGTGTAATATGATGGATATTGACGACAACACGCCGCATGTAAACAATCATATGTCGTATAATGCTGTTGCATTTAGTTATAAAGGTTTATGCAGATAAAAGACATAAACGACAATATATCGACTGTAAACGACGTTATAACGGGTATAGACGATCAAATGACTTGCATTTTGTGTAATATAAAGGGTAGTGATGATAAAATGCCGAAATTAAACGATAAAATGTCGTATATAGTTGTAACATTTAGATAGACATGTATATGCAGATAGAAGACATAAAAGATTATAGCACGACTGTAAACGTCCTTATTACAGTTATAAATGAAAATAGCACTTGTATTGTGTGTAATATGTTGGATATTGACGATAACAAGCCGCATGTAAACAATCATATGTCGTATAATGCTGTTACATTTAGTTATAAAGGTTTATGCATATAAAAGTCATAAACGTCAATATATCGACTGTAAACGACGTTATAAAGGTTGTAGATGATCAAAGGACATGCATTTTGTGTAATATAAATGGTATTGATGGTAACAAGCCGAAACTAAACGATAAAATGTCGTATATAGTTGTAACATTTAGATACAAATGTATATGCAGATAAAAGACATAAACGATTATAGAACGACTGTAAACGTCCTTATAACAGTTATAAATGAAAATAGCACTTGTATTGTGTGTAATATGATGGATATTGACGATAACAAGCCGCGTGTAAACAATCATATGTCGTATAATGCTGTTGCATTTAGTTATAAAGGTTTATGCAGATAAAAGTCATAAACGGCAATAAATCGACTGTAAACGACGTTATAAAGGTTATAGATGATCAAAGGACATGCATTTTGTGTAATATAAATGGTATTGATGATAACAAGCCGAAACTAAACGATAAAATGTCGTATATAGTTGTAACATTTAGATACAAATGTATATGCAGATAAAAGACATAAACGATTATAGAACGACTGTAAACGTCCTTATAACAGTTATAAATGAAAATAGCACTTATATTGTGTGTAATATGATGGATATTGACGATAACAAGCCGCGTGTAAACAATCATATGTCGTATAATGCTGTTGCATTTAGTTATAAAGGTTTATGCAGATAAAAGTCATAAAAGGCAATATATCGACTGTAAACGACGTTATAAAGGTTATAGATGATCAAAGGACATGCATTTTGTGTAATATAAATGGTATTGATGATAACAAGCCGAAACGAAACGATAAAATGTCGTATATAGTTGTAACATTTAGATACAAATGTTTATGCAGATAAAAGACATAAACGATTATAGAACGACTGTAAACGTCCTTATAACAGTTATAATTGAAAATAGCACTTGTATTGTGTGTAATATGATGGATATTGACGATAACAAGCCGCGTGTAAACAATCATATGTCGTATAATGCTGTTACATTTAGTTATAAAGGTTTATGAAGATAAAAGGCATAAACGACTATATATCTACTGTAAACGACTTCATCACTGGTATAGTTGATCAAATGAATTGCATTTTGTGTAATATAAAGGGTATTGATGATAACAAGCCGAAATTAAACGATAAAATGTCGTATATAGTTGTAACATTTAGATACAAAAGTATATGCAGATAAAAGACGTAAACGATTATAGAACGACTGTATACAACCTTATAACAGTTCTAATGGAAAAAAGCACTTGTATTGTGTGTAATATGATGGATATTGACGACAACACGCCGCATGTAAACAATCATATGTCGTATAATGCTGTTACATTTAGTTATAAAGGTTTATGCAGATAAAAGACATAAACGACAATATATCGACTGTAAACAACGTTATAACGGGTATAGACGATCAAATGACTTGCATTTTGTGTAATATAAAGAGTATTGATGATAAAATGCCGAAATTAAACGATAAAATGTCGTATATAGTTGTAACATTTAGATAGACATGTATATGCAGATAGAAGACATAAACGATTATAGAACGACTGTAAACGTCCTTATAGCAGTTATAAATGAAAATAGCACTTGCATTGTGTGGAATATGATGGATATTGACGATAACAAGCCGCATGTAAACAATCATATGTCGTATAATGCTGTTACATTTAGTTATAAATGTTTATGCAGATAAAAGACATAAACGACAATATATCGACTGTAACCAACGTTATAACGGGTATAGACGATCAAATGACTTGCATTTCTTGTAATATAAAGGGTATTGATGATAACAAGATGAAATTAATCGATAAAATGTCGTATATAGTTGTAACATTTAGATAGAAATGTATATGCAGATAAAAGACATAAACGATTATAGAACGACTGTAAACGTCCTTATAACAGTTATAAATGAAAATAGCACTTGTATTGTGTGTAATATGATGGATATTGACGACAACACGCCGCATGTAAACAATCATATGTCGTATAATGCTGTTGCATTTAGTTATAAAGGTTTATGCAGATAAAAGACATAAACGACAATATATCGACTGTAAACGACGTTATAACGGGTATAGACGATCAAATGACTTGCATTTTGTGTAATATAATTGGTATTGATGATAACAAGCCGAAATTAAACGATAAAATGTCGTATATTGCTGTAACATTTAGATATTAAGGTATATGCAGATAAAAGACATAAACGATTATAGAACGACTGTAAACGTCCTTATTACAGTTATAAATGAAAATAGCACTTGTATTGTGTGTAATATGATGGATATTGACGACAACACGCCGCATGTAAACAATCATATGTCGTTTAATGCTGTTACATTTAGTTATAAAAAGTTGATGCAGATAAAAGACATAAACGACAATATATCGACTGTAAACAACGTTCTAACGGGTATAGACGATCAAATGACTTGCATTTTGTGTAATATAAAGGATATTGATGATAACAAGCCGAAATTAAACGATAAAATGTCGTATATAGTTGTAACATTTAGATAGAAATGTATATGCAGATAAAAGACATAAACGATTATAGAACGACTGTAAACGTCCTTATAACAGTTATAAATGAAAATAGCACTTGCATTGTGTGTAATATGATGGATATTGACGATAACAAGCCGCATGTAAACAATCATATGTCGTATAATGCTGTTACATTTAGTTATAAAGGTTTATGCAGATAAAAGACATAAACGACAATATATCGACTGTAAACAACGTTATAACGGGTATAGACGATCAAATGACTTGCATTTTCTGTTATATAAAGGGTATTGATGATAACAAACCGAAATTAGACGATAAAATGTCGTATATAGTTGTAACATTTAGATACATATGTATATGCAGATAAAAGACATAAACGATTATAGAACGACTGTAAACGTCCTTATTACAGTTATAAATGATAATAGCACTTGTATTGTGTGTAATATGATGGATATTGACGACAACACGCCGCATGTAAACAATCATATGTCGTTTAATGCTGTTACATTTAGTTATAAAAAGTTGATGCAGATAAAAGACATAAACGACTATACATCTACTGTAAACGACGTTATCACGGAAACAGTTGATCAAAGGAATTGCATTTTGTGTAATATAAATGGTATTGATGATAACAAGCCGAAATTAAACGATAAAATGTCGTATATTGCTGTAACATTTAGATATTAAGGTATATGCAGATAAAAGACATAAACGATTATAGAACGACTGTAAACGTCCTTATTACAGTTATAAATGAAAATAGCACTTGTATTGTGTGTAATATGATGGATATTGACGACAACACGCCGCATGTAAACAATCATATGTCGTATAATGCTGTTACATTTAGTTATAAAGGTTTATGCAGATAAAAGGCATAAACGACTATATATCTACTGTAAACGACTTTATCACGGGTATAGTTGATCAAATGACTTGCATTTTGTGTAATATAAAGGGTATTGATGATAACAAGCCGAAATTAAACGATAAAATGTCGTATATAGATGTAACATTTAGATACAAATGTATATGCAGATAAAAGACGTAAACGATTATAGAACGACTGTAAACAACCTTATAACAGTTATAATGGAAAAAAGCACTTGTATTGTGTGTAATATGATGGATATTGACGACAACACGCCGCATGTAAACAATCATATGTCGTATAATGCTGTTACATTTAGTTATAAAGGTGTATGCAGATAAAAGACATAAACGACAATATATCGACTGTAAACAACGTTATAACGGGTATAGACGATCAAATGACTTGCATTTTGTGTTAAATAAAGGGTAGTGATGATAAAATGCCGAAATTAAACGATAAAATGTCGTATATAGTTGTAACATTTAGATAGACATGTATATGCAGATAGAAGACATAAAAGATTATTGAACGACTGTAAACGTCCTTATTACAGTTATAAATGAAAATAGCACATGTATTGTGTGTAATATGTTGGATATTGACGATAACAAGCCGCATGTAAAAAATCATATGTCGTATAATGCTGTTACATTTAGTTATAAAAAGTTGATGCAGATAAAAGACATAAACGACTATGCATCTACTGTAAACGACGTTATCACGGAAACAGTTGATCAAAGGAATTGCATTTTGTGTAATATAAATGGTATTGATGATAACAAGCCGAAATTAAACGATAAAATGTCGTATATAGTTGTAACATTTAGATAGAAATGTATATGCAGATAAAAGACATAAACGATTATAGAACGACTGTAAACGTCCTTATAACAGTTATAAATGAAAATAGCACTTGTATTGTGTGTAATATGATGGATATTGACGACAACACGCCGCATGTAAACAATCATATGTCGTATAATGCTGTTGCATTTAGTTATAAAGGTTTATGCAGATAAAAGACATAAACGACAATATATCGACTGTAAACGACGTCATAACGGGTATAGACGGTCAAATGACTTGCATTTTGTGTAATATAAAGGGTAGTGATGATAAAATGCCGAAATTAAACGATAAAATGTCGTATATAGTTGTAACATTTAGATAGACATGTATATGCAGATAGAAGACATAAAAGATTATAGCACGACTGTAAACGTCCTTTTTACAGTTATAAATGAAAATAGCACTTGTATTGTGTGTAATATGTTGGATATTGACGATAACAAGCCGCATGTAAACAATCATATGTCGTATAATGCTGTTACATTTAGTTATAAAGGTTTATGCAGATAAAAGTCATAAACGTCAATATATCGACTGTAAACGACGTTATAAAGGTTATAGATGATCAAAGGACATGCATTTTGTGTAATATAAATGGTATTGATGGTAACAAGCCGAAACTAAACGATAAAATGTCGTATATAGTTGTAACATTTAGATACAAATGTATATGCAGATAAAAGACATAAACGATTATAGAACGACTGTAAACGTCCTTATAACAGTTATAAATGAAAATAGCACTTGCATTGTGTGTAATATGATGGATATTGACGATAACAAGCCGCATGTGAACAATCATATGTCGTATAATGCTGTTACATTTAGTTATAAAGGTTTATGCAGATAAAAGACATAAACGACAATATATCGACTGTAAACAACGTTATAACGGGTATAGACGATCAAATGACTTGCATTTTCTGTAATATAAAGGGTATTGATGATAACAAACCGAAATTAGACGATAAAATGTCGTATATAGTTGTAACATTTAGATACATATGTATATGCAGATAAAAGACATAAACGATTATAGAACGACTGTAAACGTCTTTATTACAGTTATAAATGAAAATAGCACTTGTATTGTGTGTAATATGATGGATATTGACGACAACACGCCGCATGTAAACAATCATATGTCGTATAATGCTGTTACATTTAGTTATAAAGGTTTATGCAGATAAAAGGCATAAACGACTATATATCTACTGTAAACGACGTCATAACGGGTATAGACGATCAAATGACTTGCATTTTGTGTAATATAAAGGGTAGTGATGATAAAATGCCGAAATTAAACGATAAAATGTCGTATATAGTTGTAACATTTAGATAGACATGTATATGCAGATAGAAGACATAAAAGATTATAGCACGACTGTAAACGTCCTTTTTACAGTTATAAATTAAAATAGCACTTGTATTGTGTGTAATATGTTGGATATTGACGATAACAAGCCGCATGTAAACAATCATATGTCGTATAATGCTGTTACATTTAGTTATAAAGGTTTATGCAGATAAAAGTCATAAACGTCAATATATCGACTGTAAACGACGTTATAAAGGTTATAGATGATCAAAGGACATGCATTTTCTGTAATATAAAGGGTATTGATGATAACAAACCGAAATTAGACGATAAAATGTCGTATATAGTTGTAACATTTAGATACATATGTATATGCAGATAAAAGACATAAACGATTATAGAACGACTGTAAACGTCTTTATTACAGTTATAAATGAAAATAGCACTTGTATTGTGTGTAATATGATGGATATTGACGACAACACGCCGCATGTAAACAATCATATGTCGTATAATGCTGTTACATTTAGTTATAAAGGTTTATGCAGATAAAAGGCATAAACGACTATATATCTACTGTAAACGACGTTATCACGGGTATAGTTGATCAAAGGACTTGCATTTTGTGTAATATAAAGGGTATTGATGATAACAAGCCGAAATTAACCGATAAAATGTCGTATATAGTTGTAACATTTAGATACAAATGTATATGCAGATAAAAGACATAAACGATTATAGAACGACTGTAAACGTCCTTATAACAGTTATGTAAGGATTGCCGTGGAAGAGGGGTTTGTTAAATAATTTAACAGACACTTAGATAACAAAATAAAAAAAAAGGTATATTATAAAATGCTTTCGTTCACTGCTTACTATTGTCTTTCCATTCGAACACTACCTCACTCATCCGCTTGTCTTTTCTTTTGTCTCGCCACCCCACCCATACACCTCGTCCAAAACCAGAGACGTCATCTTATGGCTCAGGGCCCTATCCTTACAGTTCGGCCGTCCTGACAAAGTTCGGCCTCCGAACTTCGAATGTCAGTCTCACGTATCATACTTATGACATAATCACACACACGCTCAACTATCACACTTATGGCTAACACACACATATATTGTTTATTCTCGCTCGCTTTCGTTAGAGTCATCCATATCAGTATCTTTACGCCAAAGACGCATATTGTCCGCACTCCACGTTCCTTCATAGGGTCTATTTGCTCCATCGTACTCATCTAATGAGCGAATCACATATCTATCGTTCCGCAGTACCTTCGCAACTACATACGGTCCTTTCATGTATGGAACTAATTTTTTTGATGTACCAGGTTTATTTTCAAAGTTCCTGGTTACTACATAGTCGCCTGCTTTGTATCTATTTGGTTCCTTATGGCGTTTATCAAAATAGTTTTTATTATAATTTTGGGAACGTGATATACTTTCTGCTGCCCTTACTCTATCAGCCTCTAAATCTCGCGTTTCAATATTTACGTCTGCTTCTAAAAATTCTGCAATACCGTCAACCATTTTCCCTCTTTGCCGAACGCCAAATAATAATTTGCTTGGACTTTGATTGGTACTTTTATTAATCGTATTATTTATCGTGTATTCTATATCACTAATTACATTATACCAACACTTACGCTTTTCACTATCCGTTAGTTTTCCCAGCATCGGCCCTATAATTCGATTTATACGTTCCGCCTGCCCATTCGCTCTGGGAGTGGCTGTTGCTACTAAAACATGCTCTACATTATTTTCTTTTAAAAATCCTTCGAATTCTGCCGATGTGAAACATGTGCCTCTGTCTGAAATAATTACTTGCGGCCTACTGTAGGTGCAGAAATATTGTGACAAACAAGATATCGCTTCCTTGCTAGTCGTGCTTTTTACCGGATATAGTTTTACAAATTTTGTAAATCCATCTACTGCAAGTAAGATATACTGCTTTGACAAGTATTTTCTATCTATGGGGCCATAATGGTCGATGTGCAAATGTAAAAAGGGTTTATTTCCTTTCGCTATGTTATGAAGTCTACCTTCAGTTTTTCCCGTTTTCGGTAAGAATGCAATACACGTCAAACAATTGTTTATATATTCCTTCACTTTTTTACTCAATTCCGGGACAAAATAATTTTGCGATATCAAGTTGCACGTCTTTTCTGCGCCTACGTGTCCAAATTCGTCGTGATATTTGTGCATGATTTGATACACCATACTTTCTGGCACATAAAATAGCAACTTGTCTCCCACCTTTCTATACACTATACCACTACGTATCTCATATAAAGTATCTTCCGTTCTCTCTAGTTTACATCGTATCTTTTTAATATCGCTGTCCTTTCCTTGCATTAGCGCTAAATTCATTTCCAGACTATTTGCTTCAATTGCTAATATGTTTTGCATTCTGCTAAACGCGTCTACGTGTTTCATGCGTACGCCTGGACGATGTTCTGTCGTATAATCATACGCCATTAACTCTATCGCCCATCTTTCAATTCTTGGATTTACTTGTCTTTTTTCTAAAGTTAATTTCAGTGCATTACAATCAGTGACTATTTTAAACTTAATACCATACAGATAGATCCTAAACCTTTTAAGGGCATATATGATTGCTAACATTTCCAGCTCAAAACTATGGTATTTGCTTTCTGATTCTGTGGTACGCTTCGAGAAATAAAATACTGGATGCAATTCCTTGTCCTTCTTACGCTGTAATAACACTGCACCAAAGCCTATCGCGCTGGCATCCGTATGCAACTCCGTCTCATCATTAGGATTATAAATAGCTAACACCGGAGCCTCAATTAATTTAGATTTTATAGCTTTAAATGCCTCAAATTCTGTTTCGCCGAAAATGAAATTGCTGTCTTTCTTTAATAATCCATATAGTGGTGCTGCTATTACAGCAAACCCTTCAATAAATTTACGAAAGTAAGAAACCAATCCAATGAAACTATGAACATCTTTCTGATTTTGTGGAATTGGGTAATTTCTAACTGCGGAGATACCACTATCGAGAGGACGTATTGTATTCTCTCTGATTATGTATCCTAAGTAATCTATTTCCGTGCTCAAAAACTTACATTTGTCAATTCTCAATTCAAGCTTGTTTTCAACTAATAATTCAAATACCCGACTTAATACTTCCAGATGTTTTTCTATTGTTTCAGTTGCTATTAAAAAATCATCCACGTACGCATGCACGTGACCGGCTTTAATTAGTTCGTGTAATACTGCATTGACAAATCTAGAAAATTTAGCGGTTGCAACTTTTAGACCGAAGGGCATTCCAAGATATTCATATTGTCCTACGGGTGTAATAAATGATGTATATTTAATTGAATCTTCGTCTACTTG
This sequence comes from Cerceris rybyensis, assembly GCA_910591515.1. NCBI lineage: Eukaryota > Metazoa > Arthropoda > Insecta > Hymenoptera > Crabronidae > Cerceris > Cerceris rybyensis. The sequence continues at coordinate 17,361 of CAJUXP010000189.1, forward strand.
AATTTGATGAAAACCGTCTTTTAAATCTAATTTCGTGTAGTATTTTTTTCCGTGCAATTCAGTAATATGGTCTTCAATTACGGGTAACGGATAATTATCGCGAATAATGTATTTGTTCAACACTCTGTAATCTACGCACAGTCGAGCTTCACCGTTCTTCTTACGTACCATTACAATCGGCGATGCATACTCGGACTCGCTTGGTCGTATTATACCTTCTTTCAATAATCTATCAATTATATTTTGTAATTGTGTTCTTTCACTAAATGACAATCTTCTAGGATTGAAATGAAATGGTCTATGTTCACGTAATTTTAGGCTTAATTTCATCTTAACTGCTGGTTCTCGTGGACGTTCTGCAAACAAATACTTCTTCTCAAAAATGTCGCAAAGCGCTACTCTATTACAATTTGATACTTCAGAGTCGATGGGCAATGATTCAGTTATTTGATTTTTTATGTAACCATCATTCACAGGATTACTTATCTCAATATTCATAATTTCATTTATGGTATTGTTTAACGCAATTATTTCTTCCGGTTCTACAAGTTTAAACCCAAGTCCTTTCATTAAATCGCGACCTAGAATAACTTGACATCGCATAGTTCTATCAGGAACAACATACAAAATTACATTATCCTTTTTCACTACGCCAGCCGCTATATTCATTTGGACCGTACCTACAATTTCTAATGCCGATTCATTGATTCCCGTAAACGAATGAGAACCGCTTTTCGTATTTCCTTGCAAAATTTTAGGAATTAATGATTCTTTAATGAAACTAATCGGACTCCCTGAATCTAATTGTGTCTCTAACTCAAACGCAATATTGACATCTTTACAGTGCATCTCATACCTAATCTTACGCCGAAATTCGTCATCCTGTTGCATCTCCTCTACTACATTGGCAACCTGATTGCTGGGTTTATTATTCTTTCTCTCTCTCTCTGGACATTCCTTTATTTGGTGCCCTGTCTTACCACATGTGTAGCACGCTCCTTTCTCTCGCTTTGGTTTTAAACATCTCATCGCGATATGTCCAATCTCACCGCAGTTGAAACATTGTTGCATGTCCTTCTGGCCTGGCGATTCTCGCTTCTGCACCTGATGACGTAACGCTCCTTCGCCTCTTCTGTATCCATCGTTATGCGGTCGTCCGTCTTTCTTTGTTTCCATTTTAAAGGAGGAGGGAAGCGATATATCCTCCAAGGCTTCTACCAATTCCATTTCCGTACTAAATCTTTGTAATTTTATTTGGTTTCGCAGATTTTCATTCGGAATACCACTTATGAGATAACTCAGAATCTCGTTTGCATTTATGGGGACTTGCTTTGCCAAAATGACCTTCTCGTGAAAGTAGTCAGCAAATGTTTCTTCGCGTTTCCAAATTCGATCTTCAAATTTCTTTCTCCGTACTAAACAGTCCGTTCGACGCCCATACATTTTCTTCATATCTTTAAGAAGATCTTCCACTGATAGACTCATATTGTTCGGATCTGCATGGAACCACCGATGAGCCTTTCCTTTTAGCTTTCCATTTATCATCACCCTTGTCTCTTCATCGCTCAATTTGTACGTGTTTTTCAATAGAAGCACGTTATTCTCCCACGTTGCAAATGTTTCGTGATTTCCGTCAAAATTATCCAATAGATCGAAAATATTATTCAAACTTAATTGTCGAACAGTATTACTTCTTCCTCTTCCGTTCGGATTTTGTTCTTCAACAACAGAATTTGTACTTCTCATTCGCATTAGCTCAATCTCATCCCTTGCTGCTTTCAATTCGCGTTCTAGTAAAGCTGCTTCGCGCCGCGCAAGACTTGCTTCACGTTCTAAAATTTCCATCTTACGCCTCGACATACTGTTACCTTCTTCGTGGTCTTCTTCCTCGTCAGCGCCCGCAATCAACCCTTCTTTTTCCATCCATTTTCCTGACGGATCGGCTTCTATGAGTCTATTTACTAATTCTGCCTTTCGTCCTGTAGTTGACAGACTCATCTCTCGCAATACCTGTTTGAGCGTCGACACTGTAAAATCATTTGGATCCCGTGCATCCATAGTTGAACGATAACTTTCAATTTCTTGCTTGATTTCGACAACTATTCTTTCACCACTAACTAGTCGTACACTATCTTCTGCTTTCTTTCTTCGAGCTTTTCGATTTCACTTTCACGCTACGTACTTCCAGCTTTCTTTTATACTGTCTGTTCACCAATTCACTATCCTACTGTCTGTTCACCGATTCACTATCCCACTTCTGATTAATTTGTAAGGATTGCCGAGGAAGAGGGGTTTGTTAAATAATTTAACAGACACTTAGATAACAAAATAAAAAAAGGTATATTATAAAATGCTTTCGTTCACTGCTTACTATTGTCTTTCCATTCGAACACTACCTCACTCATCCGCTTGTCTTTTCTTTTGTCTCGCCACCCCACCCATACACCTCGTCCAAAACCAGAGACGTCATCTTATGGCTCAGGGCCCTATCCTTACAGTTATAAATGAAAATATCACTTGCATTGTGTGTAATATGATGGATATTGACGATAACAAGCCGCATGTGAACAATCATATGTCGTATAATGCTGTTACATTTAGTTATAAAGGTTTATGCAGATAAAAGACATAAACGACAATATATCGACTGTAAACAACGTTCTAACGGGTATAGACGATCAAATGTCTTGCATTTTGTGTAACATAATAGGTATTGATGATAACAAGCCGAAATTAAACGATAAAATGTCGTATATTGCTGTAACATTTAGATATTAAGGTATATGCAGATAAAAGACATAAACGATTATAGAACGACTGTAAACGTCCTTATTACAGTTATAAATGAAAATAGCACTTGTATTGTGTGTAATATGATGGATATTGACGACAACACGCCGCATGTAAACAATCATATGTCGTATAATTCTGTTACATTTAGTTATAAAGGTTTATGCAGATAAAAGGCATAAACGACTATATATCTACTGTAAACGACTTTATCACGGGTATAGTTGATCAAATGACTTGCATTTTGTGTAATATAAAGGGTATTGATGATAACAAGCCGAAATTAAACGATAAAATGTCGTATATAGATGTAACATTTAGATACAAATGTATATGCAGATAAAAGACGTAAACGATTATAGAACGACTGTAAACAACCTTATAACAGTTATAATGGAAAAAAGCACTTGTATTGTGTGTAATATGATGGATATTGACGACAACACGCCGCATGTAAACAATCATATGTCGTATAATGCTGTTACATTTAGTTATAAAGGTGTATGCAGATAAAAGACATAAACGACAATATATCGACTGTAAACAACGTTATAACGGGTATAGACGATCAAATGACTTGCATTTTGTGTTAAATAAAGGGTAGTGATGATAAAATGCCGAAATTAAACGATAAAATGTCGTATATAGTTGTAACATTTAGATAGACATGTATATGCAGATAGAAGACATAAAAGATTATTGAACGACTGTAAACGTCCTTATTACAGTTATAAATGAAAATAGCACTTGTATTGTGTGTAATATGTTGGATATTGACGATAACAAGCCGCATGTAAAAAATCATATGTCGTATAATGCTGTTACATTTAGTTATAAAGGTTTATGCAGATAAAAGACATAAACGACAATATATCGACTGTAAACAACGTTCTAACGGGTATAGACGATCAAATGACTTGCATTTTGTGTAACATAATGGGTATTGATGATAACAAGCCGAAATTAAACGATAAAATGTCGTATATTGCTGTAACATTTAGATATTAAGGTATATGCAGATAAAAGACATAAACGATTATAGAACGACTGTAAACGTCCTTATTACAGTTATAAATGAAAATAGCACTTGTATTGTGTGTAATATGATGGATATTGACGACAACACGCCGCATGTAAACAATCATATGTCGTTTAATGCTGTTACATTTAGTTATAAAAAGTTGATGCAGATAAAAGACATAAACGACTATACATCTACTGTAAACGACGTTATCACGGAAACAGTTGATCAAAGGAATTGCATTTTGTGTAATATAAATGGTATTGATGATAACAAGCCGAAATTAAACGATAAAATGTCGTATATAGTTGTAACATTTAGATAGAAATGTATATGCAGATAAAAGACATAAACGATTATAGAACGACTGTAAACGTCCTTATAACAGTTATAAATGAAAATAGCACTTGTATTGTGTGTAATATGATGGATATTGACGACAACACGCCGCATGTAAACAATCATATGTCGTATAATGCTGTTGCATTTAGTTATAAAGGTTTATGCAGATAAAAGACATAAACGACAATATATCGACTGTAAACGACGTTATAACGGGTATAGACGATCAAATGACTTGCATTTTGTGTAATATAAAGGGTAGTGATGATAAAATGCCGAAACTAAACGATAAAATGTCGTATATAGTTGTAACATTTAGATACAAATGTATATGCAGATAAAAGACATAAACGATTATAGAACGACTGTAAACGTCCTTATAACAGTTATAAATGAAAATAGCACTTGTATTGTGTGTAATATGATGGATATTGACGATAACAAGCCGCGTGTAAACAATCATATGTCGTATAATGCTGTTGCATTTAGTTATAAAGGTAAATGCAGATAAAAGTCATAAACGGCAATAAATCGACTGTAAACGACGTTATAAAGGTTATAGATGATCAAAGGACATGCATTTTGTGTAATATAAATGGTATTGATGATAACAAGCCGAAACTAAACGATAAAATGTCGTATATAGTTGTAACATTTAGATACAAATGTATATGCAGATAAAAGACATAAACGATTATAGAACGACTGTAAACGTCCTTATAACAGTTATAAATGAAAATAGCACTTATATTGTGTGTAATATGATGGATATTGACGATAACAAGCCGCGTGTAAACAATCATATGTCGTATAATGCTGTTGCATTTAGTTATAAAGGTTTATGCAGATAAAAGTCATAAAAGGCAATATATCGACTGTAAACGACGTTATAAAGGTTATAGATGATCAAAGGACATGCATTTTGTGTAATATAAATGGTATTGATGATAACAAGCCGAAACGAAACGATAAAATGTCGTATATAGTTGTAACATTTAGATACAAATGTTTATGCAGATAAAAGACATAAACGATTATAGAACGACTGTAAACGTCCTTATAACAGTTATAATTGAAAATAGCACTTGTATTGTGTGTAATATGATGGATATTGACGATAACAAGCCGCGTGTAAACAATCATATGTCGTATAATGCTGTTACATTTAGTTATAAAGGTTTATGAAGATAAAAGGCATAAACGACTATATATCTACTGTAAACGACTTCATCACTGGTATAGTTGATCAAATGAATTGCATTTTGTGTAATATAAAGGGTATTGATGATAACAAGCCGAAATTAAACGATAAAATGTCGTATATAGTTGTAACATTTAGATAGACATGTATATGCAGATAGAAGACATAAAAGATTATAGAACGACTGTAAACGTCCTTATTACAGTTATAAATGAAAATAGCACTTGTCTTGTGTGTAATATGTTGGATATTGACGATAACAAGCCGCATGTAAACAATCATATGTCGTATAATGCTGTTACATTTAGTTATAAAGATTTATGCAGATAAAAGACATAAACGTCAATATATTGACTGTAAACAACGTTATATCGGGTATAGGCGATCAAATGACTTGCATTTTGTGTAATATAAAGGATATTGATGATAACAAACCGAAATTAAACGATAAAATGTCGTATATTGTTGTAACATTTAGACACAAATGTATATGCAGATAAAAGACATAAACGATTATAGAACGACTGTAAACGTCCTTATAACAGTTATAAATGAAAATAGCACTTGTATTGTGTGTAATATGATGGATATTGACGATAACAAGCCGCGTGTAAACAATCATATGTCGTATAATGCTGTTACATTTAGTTATAAAGGTTTATGCAGATAAAAGTCATAAACGTCAATATATCGATTGTAAACGACGTTATAAAGGTTATAGATAATCAAAGGACATGCATTTTGTGTAACATAAATGGTATTGATGGTAACAAGCCGAAACTAAACGATAAAATGTCGTATATAGTTGTAACATTTAGATACAACTGTATATGCAGATAAAAGACATAAACGATTATAGAACGACTGTAAACGTCCTTATAGCAGTTATAAATGAAAATAGCACTTGCATTGTGTGGAATATGATGGATATTGACGATAACAAGCCGCATGTAAACAATCATATGTCGTATAATGCTGTTACATTTAGTTATAAATGTTTATGCAGATAAAAGACATAAACGACAATATATCGACTGTAACCAACGTTATAACGGGTATAGACGATCAAATGACTTGCATTTCTTGTAATATAAAGGGTATTGATGATAACAAGATGAAATTAATCGATAAAATGTCGTATATAGTTGTAACATTTAGATACAAATGTATATGCAGATAAAAGACATAAACGATTATAGAACGACTGTAAACGTCCTTATAACAGTTATAAATGAAAATAGCACTTGCATTGTGTGTAATATGATGGATATTGACGATAACAAGCCGCATGTAAACAATCATATGTCGTATAATGCTGTTACATTTAGTTATAAAGGTTTATGCAGATAAAAGACATAAACGACAATATATCGACTGTAAACAACGTTATAACGAGTATAGACGATCAAATAACTTGCATTTTGTGTAATATAAAGGGTATTGATGATAACAAGCCGAAATTAGACGATAAAATGTCGTATATAGTTGTAACATTTAGATACATATGTATATGCAGATATAAGACATAAACGATTATAGAACAAGTGTATACGTCCTTATAACAGTTATAAATGAAAATAGCACTTGTATTGTGTGTAATATGATGGATATTGACGATAACAAGCCGCGTGTAAACAATCATATGTCGTATAATGCTGTTGCATTTAGTTATAAAGGTTTATGCAGATAAAAGTCATAAACGGCAATATATCGACTGTAAGCGACGTTATAAAGGTTATAGATGATCAAAGGACATGCATTTTGTGTAATATAAATGGTATTGATGATAACAAGCCGAAACTAAACGATAAAATGTCGTATATAGTTGTAACATTTAGATACAAATGTATATGCAGATAAAAGACATAAACGATTATAGAACGACTGTAAACGTCCTTATAACAGCTATAAATGAAAATAGCACTTGCATTGTGTGTAATATGATGGATATTGACGATACCAAGCCGCATGTAAACAATCATATGTCGTATAATGCTGTTGCATTTAGTTATAAAGGTTTATGCAGATAAAAGACATAAACGACTATACATCTACTGTAAACGACGTTATCACGGGAACAGTTGATCAAAGGACTTGCATTTTGTGTAATATAAATGGTATTGATGATAACAAGCCGAAACTAAACGACAAAATGTCGTATATAGTTGTAACATTTAGATACATATGTATATGCAGATAAAAGACATAAACGATTATAGAACGACTGTAAACGTCCTTATTACAGTTATAAATGAAAATAGCACTTGTATTGTGTGTAATATGATGGATATTGACGATAACAAGCCGCATGTAAACAATCATATGTCGTATAATGCTGTTACATTTAGTTATAAAGGTTTATGCAGATAAAAGGCATAAACGACTATATATCTACTGTAAACGACTTTATCATGGGTATAGTTGATCAAATGACTTGCATTTTGTGCAATATAAAGGGTATTGATGATAACAAGCCGTAATTAAACGATAAAATGTCGTATATAGTTGTAACATTTAGATACAAATGTATATGCAGATAAAAGACGTAAACGATTATAGAACGACTGTATACAACCTTATAACAGTTATAAATGAAAATAGCACTTGTATTGTGTGTAATATGTTGGATATTGACGATAACAAGCCCCATGTAAACAATCATATGTCGTATAATGCTGTTACATTTAGTTATAAATGTTTATGCAGATAAAAGACATAAACGACAATATATCGACTGTAAACAACGTTATAACGGGTATAGACGATCAAATGACTTGCATTTCTTGCAATATAAAGGGTATTGATGATAACAAGATGAAATTAATCGATAAAATGTCGTACATTGTTGTAACATTTAGGTACAAATGTTTATGCAGATAAGAGACATAAACGATTATAGAACGACTGTAAACGTCCTTATAACAGTTATAAATGAAAATAGCACTTGTATTGTGTGTAATATGATGGATATTGACGATAACAAGCCGCGTGTAAACAATCATATGTCGTATAATGCTGTTGCATTTAGTTATAAAGGTTTATGCAGATAAAAGTCATAAACGGCAATATATCGACTGTAAACGACGTTATAATGGTTATAGATGATCACAGGACATGCATTTTGTGTAATATAAATGGTATTGATGATAACAAGCCGAAACGAAACGATAAAATGTCGTATATAGTTGTAACATTTAGATACAAATGTATATGCAGATAAAAGACATAAACGATTATAGAACGACTGTAAACGTCCTTATAACAGTTATAAATGAAAATAGCACTTGTATTGTGTGTAATATGTTGGATATTGACGATAACAAGCCCCATGTAAACAATCATATGTCGTATAATGCTGTTACATTTAGTTATAAATGTTTATGAAGATAAAAGACATAAACGACAATATATCGACTGTAAACAACGTTATAACGGGTATAGACGATCAAATGACTTGCATTTCTTGTAATATAAAGGGTATTGATGATAACATGATGAAATTAATCGATAAAATGTCGTACATAGTTGTAACATTTAGATACAAATGTTTATGCAGATAAAAGACATAAACGATTATAGAACGACTGTAAACGTCCTTATAACAGTTATAAATGAAAATAGCACTTGTATTGTGTGTAATATGATGGATATTGACGATATCAATCCGCGTGTACACAATCATATGTCGTATAATGCTGTTGCATTTAGTTATAAAGGTTTATGCAGATAAAAGTCATAAACGTCAATATATCGACTGTAAACGACGTTATAAAGGTTATAGATGATCAAAGGACATGCATTTTGTGTAATATAAATGGTATTGATGGTAACAAGCCGAAACTAAACGATAAAATGTCGTATATAGTTGTAACATTTAGATACAAATGTATATGCAGATAAAAGACATAAACGATTATAGAACGACTGTAAACGTCCTTATAACAGTTATAAATGAAAATAGCACTTGCATTGTGTGTAATATGATGGATATTGACGATAACAAGCCGCATGTAAACAATCATATGTCGTATAATGCTGTTACATTTAGTTATAAAGGTTTATGCAGATAAAAGACATAAACGACAATATATCGACTGTAAACAACGTTATAACGGGTATAGACGATCAAATGACTTGCATTTTCTGTAATATAAAGGGTATTGATGATAACAAGCCGAAATTAGACGATAAAATGTCGTATATAGTTGTAACATTTAGATACATATGTATATGCAGATAAAAGACATAAACGATTATAGAACAAGTGTATACGTCCTTATAACAGTTATAAATGAAAATAGCACTTGTATTGTGTGTAATATGTTGGATATTGACGATAACAAGCCCCATGTAAACAATCATATGTCGTATAATGCTGTTACATTTAGTTATAAAGGTTTATGAAGATAAAAGGCCTAAACGACTATATATCTACTGTAAACGACTTCATCACTGGTATAGTTGATCAAATGAATTGCATTTTGTGTAATATAAAGGGTATTGATGATAACAAGCCGAAATTAAACGATAAAATGTCGTATATAGTTGTAACATTTAGATACAAAAGTATATGCAGATAAAAGACGTAAACGATTATACAACGACTGTATACAACCTTATAACAGTTCTAATGGAAAAAAGCACTTGTATTGTGTGTAATATGATGGATATTGACGACAACACGCCGCATGTAAACAATCATATGTCGTATAATGCTGTTACATTTAGTTATAAAGGTTTATGCAGATAAAAGACATAAACGACAATATATCGACTGTAAACAACGTTATAACGGGTATAAACGATCAAATGACTTGCATTTTGTGTAATATAAAGAGTATTTATGATAAAATGCCGAAATTAAACGATAAAATGTCGTATATAGTTGTAACATTTAGATAGACATGTATATGCAGATAGAAGACATAAAAGATTATAGAACGACTGTAAACGTCCTTATTACAGTTATAAATGAAAATAGCACTTGTCTTGTGTGTAATATGTTGGATATTGACGATAACAAGCCGCATGTAAACAATCATATGTCGTATAATGCTGTTACATTTAGTTATAAAGGTTTATGCAGATAAAAGACATAAACGACAATATATCGACTGTAAACAACGTTATATCGGGTATAGGCGATCAAATGACTTGCATTTTGTGTAATATAAAGAGTATTTATGATAAAATGCCGAAATTAAACGATAAAATGTCGTATATAGTTGTAACATTTAGATAGACATGTATATGCAGATAGAAGACATAAAAGATTATAGAACGACTGTAAACGTCCTTATTACAGTTATAAATGAAAATAGCACTTGTCTTGTGTGTAATATGTTGGATATTGACGATAACAAGCCGCATGTAAACAATCATATGTCGTATAATGCTGTTACATTTAGTTATAAAGGTTTATGCAGATAAAAGACATAAACGACAATATATCGACTGTAAACAACGTTATATCGGGTATAGGCGATCAAATGACTTGCATTTTGTGTAATATAAAGGATATTGATGATAACAAACCGAAATTAAACGATAAAATGTCGTATATTGTTGTAACATTTAGATACAAATGTATATGCAGATAAAAGACATAAACGATTATAGAACGACTGTAAACGTCCTTATTACAGTTATAAATGAAAATAGCACTTGTATTGTGTGTAATATGATGGATATTGACGATAACAAGCCGCATGTAAACAATCATATGTCGTATAATGCTGTTACATTTAGTTATAAATGTTTATGCAGATAAAAGACATAAACGACAATATATCGACTGTAAACAACGTTATAACGGGTATAGACGATCTAATGACTTGCATTTCTTGTAATATAAAGGGTATTGATGATAACAAGATGAAATTATTCGATAAAATGTCGTACATTGTTGTAACATTTAGGTACAAATGTTTATGTAGATAAAAGACATAAACGATTATAGAACGACTGTAAACGTCCTTATAACAGTTATAAATGAAAATAGCACTAGTATTGTGTGTAATATGATGGATATTGACGATAACAAGCCGCGTGTAAACAATCATATGTCGTATAATGCTGTTGCATTTAGTTATAAAGGTTTATGCAGATAAAAGTCATAAACGACAATATATCGACTGTAAACGACGTTATAAAGGTTATAGATGATCACAGGACATGCATTTTGTGTAATATAAATGGTATTGATGATAACAAGCCGAAACGAAACGATAAAATGTCGTATATAGTTGTAACATTTAGATACAAATGTATATGCAGATAAAAGACATAAACGATTATAGAACGACTGTAAACGTCCTTATAACAGTTATAAAGGAAAATAGCTCTTGTATTGTGTGTAATATGTTGGATATTGACGATAACAAGCCCCATGTAAACAATCATATGTCGTATAATGCTGTTACATTTAGTTATAAATGTTTATGCAGATAAAAGACATAAACGACAATATATCGACTGTAAACAACGTTATAACGGGTATAGACGATCAAATGACTTGCATTTCTTGTAATATAAAGGGTATTGATGGTAACATGATGAAATTAATCGATAAAATGTCGTACATAGTTGTAACATTTAGATACAAATGTTTATGCAGATAAAAGACATAAACGATTATAGAACGACTGTAAACGTCCTTATAACAGTTATAAATGAAAATAGCACTTGTATTGTGTGTAATATGATGGATATTGACGATAACAAGCCGCGTGTAAACAATCATATGTCGTATAATGCTGTTGCATTTAGATATAAAGGTTTATGCAGATAAAAGTCATAAACGTCAATATATCGACTGTAAACGACGTTATAAAGGTTATAGATGATCAAAGGACATGCATTTTGTGTAACATAAATGGTATTGATGGTAACAAGCCGAAACTAAACGATAAAATGTCGTATATAGTTGTAACATTTAGATACAACTGTATATGCAGATAAAAGACATAAACGATTATAGAACGACTGTAAACGTCCTTATAGCAGTTATAAATGAAAATAGCACTTGCATTGTGTGTAATATGATGGATATTGACGATAACAAGCCGCATGTAAACAATCATATGTCGTATAATGCTGTTACATTTAGTTATAAATGTTTATGCAGATAAAAGACATAAACGACAATATATCGACTGTAACCAACGTTATAACGGGTATAGACGATCAAATGACTTGCATTTCTTGTAATATAAAGGGTATTGATGATAACAAGATGAAATTAATCGATAAATTGTCGTATATAGTTGTAACATTTAGATACAAATGTATATGCAGATAAAAGACATAAACGATTATAGAACGACTGTAAACGTCCTTATAACAGTTATAAATGAAAATAGCACTTGCATTGTGTGTAATATGATGGATATTGACGATAACAAGCCGCATGTAAACAATCATATGTCGTATAATGCTGTTACATTTAGTTATAAAGGTTTATGCAGATAAAAGACATAAACGACAATATATCGACTGTAAACAACGTTATAACGAGTATAGACGATCAAATAACTTGCATTTTGTGTAATATAAAGGGTATTGATGATAACAAGCCGAAATTAGACGATAAAATGTCGTATATAGTTGTAACATTTAGATACATATGTATATGCAGATATAAGACATAAACGATTATAGAACAAGTGTATACGTCCTTATAACAGTTATAAATGAAAATAGCACTTGTATTGTGTGTAATATGATGGATATTGACGATAACAAGCCGCGTGTAAACAATCATATGTCGTATAATGCTGTTGCATTTAGTTATAAAGGTTTATGCAGATAAAAGTCATAAACGGCAATATATCGACTGTAAGCGACGTTATAAAGGTTATAGATGATCAAAGGACATGCATTTTGTGTAATATAAATGGTATTGATGATAACAAGCCGAAACTAAACGATAAAATGTCGTATATAGTTGTAACATTTAGATACAAATGTATATGCAGATAAAAGACATAAACGATTATAGAACGACTGTAAACGTCCTTATAACAGCTATAAGTGAAAATAGCACTTGCATTGTGTGTAATATGATGGATATTGACGATTCCAAGCCGCATGTAAACAATCATATGTCGTATAATGCTGTTGCATTTAGTTATAAAGGTTTATGCAGATAAAAGACATAAACGACTATACATCTACTGTAAACGACGTTATCACGGGAACAGTTGATCAAAGGACTTGCATTTTGTGTAATATAAATGGTATTGATGATAACAAGCCGAAACTAAACGACAAAATGTCGTATATAGTTGTAACATTTAGATACATATGTATATGCAGATAAAAGACATAAACGATTATAGAACGGCTGTAAACGTCCTTATTACAGTTATAAATGAAAGTAGCACTTGTATTGTGTGTAATATGATGGATATTGACGATAACAAGCCGCATGTAAACAATCATATGTCGTATAATGCTGTTACATTTAGTTATAAAGGTTTATGCAGATAAAAGGCATAAACGACTATATATCTACTGTAAACGACTTTATCATGGGTATAGTTGATCAAATGACTTGCATTTTGTGCAATATAAAGGGTATTGATGATAACAAGCCGAAATTAAACGATAAAATGTCGTATATAGTTGTAACATTTAGATACAAATGTATATGCAGATAAAAGACGTAAACGATTATAGAACGACTGTATACAACCTTATAACAGTTCTAATGGAAAAAAGCACTTGTATTGTGTGTAATATGATTGATATTGACGACAACACGCCGCATGTAAACAATCATATGTCGTATAATGCTGTTACATTTAGTTATAAAGATTTATGCAGATAAAAGACATAAACGACAATATATTGACTGTAAACAACGTTATAACGGGTATAGACGATCAAATGACTTGCATTTTCTGTAATATAAAGGGTATTGATGATAACAAGCCGAAATTAGACGATAAAATGTCGTATATAGTTGTAACATTTAGATACATATGTATATGCAGATAAAAGACATAAACGATTATAGAACAAGTGTATACGTCCTTATAACAGTTATAAATGAAAATAGCACTTGTATTGTGTGTAATATGTTGGATATTGACGATAACAAGCCCCATGTAAACAATCATATGTCGTATAACGCTGTTACATTTAGTTATAAATGTTTATGCAGATAAACGACATAAACGACAATATATCGACTGTAAACAACGTTATAACGGGTATAGACGATCAAATGACTTGCATTTCTTGTAATATAAAGGGTATTGATGATAACAAGATGAAATTAATCGATAAAATGTCGTACATAGTTGTAACATTTAGGTACAAATGTTTATGCAGATAAAAGACATAAACGATTATAGAACGACTGTAAACGTCCTTATAACAGTTATAAATGAAAATAGCACTAGTATTGTGTGTAATATGATGGATATTGACGATAACAAGCCGCGTGTAAACAATCATATGTCGTATAATGCTGTTGCATTTAGTTATAAAGGTTTATGCAGATAAAAGTCATAAACGACAATATATCGACTGTAAACGACGTTATAAAGGTTATAGATGATCACAGGACATGCATTTTGTGTAATATAAATGGTATTGATGATAACAAGCCGAAACGAAACGATAAAATGTCGTATATAGTTGTAACATTTAGATACAAATGTATATGCAGATAAAAGACATAAACGATTATAGAACGACTGTAAACGTCCTTATAACAGTTATAAATGAAAATAGCTCTTGTATTGTGTGTAATATGTTGGATATTGACGATAACAAGCCCCATGTAAACAATCATATGTCGTATAATGCTGTTACATTTAGTTATAAATGTTTATGCAGATAAAAGACATAAACGACAATATATCGACTGTAAACAACGTTATAACGGGTATAGACGATCAAATGACTTGCATTTCTTGTAATATAAAGGGTATTGATGGTAACATGATGAAATTAATCGATAAAATGTCGTACATAGTTGTAACATTTAGATACAAATGTTTATGCAGATAAAAGACATAAACGATTATAGAACGACTGTAAACGTCCTTATAACAGTTATAAATGAAAATAGCACTTGTATTGTTTGTAATATGATGGATATTGACGATAACAAGCCGCGTGTAAACATTCATATGTCGTATAATGCTGTTGCATTTAGTTATAAAGGTTTATGCAGATAAAAGTCATAAACGTCAATATATCGACTGTAAACGACGTTATAAAGGTTATAGATGATCAAAGGACATGCATTTTGTGTAACATAAATGGTATTGATGGTAACAAGCCGAAACTAAACGATAAAATGTCGTATATAGTTGTAACATTTAGATACAACTGTATATGCAGATAAAAGACATAAACGGTTATAGAACGACTGTAAACGTCCTTATAGCAGTTATAAATGAAAATAGCACTTGCATTGTGTGTAATATGATGGATATTGACGATAACAAGCCGCATGTAAACAATCATATGTCGTATAATGCTGTTACATTTAGTTATAAATGTTTATGCAGATAAAAGACATAAACGACAATATATCGACTGTAACCAACGTTATAACGGGTATAGACGATCAAATGACTTGCATTTCTTGTAATATAAAGGGTATTGATGATAACAAGATGAAATTAATCGATAAAATGTCGTATATAGTTGTAACATTTAGATACAAATGTATATGCAGATAAAAGACATAAACGATTATAGAACGACTGTAAACGTCCTTATAACAGTTATAAATGAAAATAGCACTTGCATTGTGTGTAATGTGATGGATATTGACGATAACAAGCCGCATGTAAACAATCATATGTCGTATAATGCTGTTACATTTAGTTATAAAGGTTTATGCAGATAAAAGACATAAACGACAATATATCGACTGTAAACAACGTTATAACGAGTATAGACGATCAAATAACTTGCATTTTGTGTAATATAAAGGGTATTGATGATAACAAGCCGAAATTAGACGATAAAATGTCGTATATAGTTGTAACATTTAGATACATATGTATATGCAGATATAAGATATAAACGATTATAGAACAAGTGTATACGTCCTTATAACAGTTATAAATGAAAATAGCACTTGTATTGTGTGTAATATGATGGATATTGACGATAACAAGCCGCGTGTAAACAATCATATGTCGTATAATGCTGTTGCATTTAGTTATAAAGGTTTATGCAGATAAAAGTCATAAACGGCAATATATCGACTGTAAGCGACGTTATAAAGGTTATAGATGATCAAAGGACATGCATTTTGTGTAATATAAATGGTATTGATGATAACAAGCCGAAACTAAACGATAAAATGTCGTATATAGTTGTAACATTTAGATACAAATGTATATGCAGATAAAAGACATAAACGATTATAGAACGACTGTAAACGTCCTTATAACAGCTATAAATGAAAATAGCACTTGCATTGTGTGTAATATGATGGATATTGACGATACCAAGCCGCATGTAAACAATCATATGTCGTATAATGCTGTTGCATTTAGTTATAAAGGTTTATGCAGATAAAAGACATAAACGACTATACATCTACTGTAAACGACGTTATCACGGGAACAGTTGATCAAAGGACTTGCATTTTGTGTAATATAAATGGTATTCATGATAACAAGCCGAAACTAAACGACAAAATGTCGTATATAGTTGTAACATTTAGATACATATGTATATGCAGATAAAAGACATAAACGATTATAGAACGACTGTAAACGTCCTTATTACAGTTATAAATGAAAATAGCACTTGTATTGTGTGTAATATGATGGATATTGACGATAACAAGCCGCATGTAAACAATCATATGTCGTATAATGCTGTTACATTTAGTTATAAAGGTTTATGCAGATAAAAGACATAAACGACAATATATCGACTGTAAACAACGTTATAACGAGTATAGACGATCAAATAACTTGCATTTTGTGTAATATAAAGGGTATTGATGATAACAAGCCGAAATTAGACGATAAAATGTCGTATATAGTTGTAACATTTAGATACATATGTATATGCAGATATAAGACATAAACGATTATAGAACAAGTGTATACGTCCTTATAACAGTTATAAATGAAAATAGCACTTGTATTGTGTGTAATATGATGGATATTGACGATAACAAGCCGCGTGTAAACAATCATATGTCGTATAATGCTGTTGCATTTAGTTATAAAGGTTTATGCAGATAAAAGTCATAAACGGCAATATATCGACTGTAAGCGACGTTATAAAGGTTATAGATGATCAAAGGACATGCATTTTGTGTAATATAAATGGTATTGATGATAACAAGCCGAAACTAAACGATAAAATGTCGTATATAGTTGTAACATTTAGATACAAATGTATATGCAGATAAAAGACATAAACGATTATAGAACGACTGTAAACGTCCTTATAACAGCTATAAGTGAAAATAGCACTTGCATTGTGTGTAATATGATGGATATTGACGATAACAAGCCGCATGTAAACAATCATATGTCGTATAATGCTGTTACATTTAGTTATAAAGGTTTATGCAGATAAAAGGCATAAACGACTATATATCTACTGTAAACGACTTTATCATGGGTATAGTTGATCAAATGACTTGCATTTTGTGCAATATAAAGGGTATTGATGATAACAAGCCAAAATTAAACGATATAATGTCGTATATAGTTGTAACATTTAGATACAAATGTATATGCAGATAAAAGACGTAAACGATTATAGAACGACTGTATACAACCTTATAACAGTTCTAATGGAAAAAAGCACTTGTATTGTGTGTAATATGATTGATATTGACGACAACACGCCGCATGTAAACAATCATATGTCGTATAATGCTGTTACATTTAGTTATAAAGATTTATGCAGATAAAAGACATAAACGACAATATATTGACTGTAAACAACGTTATAACGGGTATAGACGATCAAATGACTTGCATTTTCTGTAATATAAAGGGTATTGATGATAACAAGCCGAAATTAGACGATAAAATGTCGTATATAGTTGTAACATTTAGATACATATGTATATGCAGATAAAAGACATAAACGATTATAGAACAAGTGTATACGTCCTTATAACAGTTATAAATGAAAATAGCACTTGTATTGTGTGTAATATGTTGGATATTGACGATAACAAGCCCCATGTAAACAATCATATGTCGTATAACGCTGTTACATTTAGTTATAAATGTTTATGCAGATAAACGACATAAACGACAATATATCGACTGTAAACAACGTTATAACGGGTATAGACGATCAAATGACTTGCATTTCTTGTAATATAAAGGGTATTGATGATAACAAGATGAAATTAATCGATAAAATGTCGTACATAGTTGTAACATTTAGGTACAAATGTTTATGCAGATAAAAGACATAAACGATTATAGAACGACTGTAAACGTCCTTATAACAGTTATAAATGAAAATAGCACTAGTATTGTGTGTAATATGATGGATATTGACGATAACAAGCCGCGTGTAAACAATCATATGTCGTATAATGCTGTTGCATTTAGTTATAAAGGTTTATGCAGATAAAAGTCATAAACGACAATATATCGACTGTAAACGACGTTATAAAGGTTATAGATGATCACAGGACATGCATTTTGTGTAATATAAATGGTATTGATGATAACAAGCCGAAACGAAACGATAAAATGTCGTATATAGTTGTAACATTTAGATACAAATGTATATGCAGATAAAAGACATAAACGATTATAGAACGACTGTAAACGTCCTTATAACAGTTATAAATGAAAATAGCTCTTGTATTGTGTGTAATATGTTGGATATTGACGATAACAAGCCCCATGTAAACAATCATATGTCGTATAATGCTGTTACATTTAGTTATAAATGTTTATGCAGATAAAAGACATAAACGACAATATATCGACTGTAAACAACGTTATAACGGGTATATACGATCAAATGACTTGCATTTCTTGTAATATAAAGGGTATTGATGGTAACATGATGAAATTAATCGATAAAATGTCGTACATAGTTGTAACATTTAGATACAAATGTTTATGCAGATAAAAGACATAAACGATTATAGAACGACTGTAAACGTCCTTATAACAGTTATAAATGAAAATAGCACTTGTATTGTGTGTAATATGATGGATATTGACGATAACAAGCCGCGTGTAAACAATCATATGTCGTATAATGCTGTTGCATTTAGTTATAAAGGTTTATGCAGATAAAAGTCATAAACGTCAATATATCGACTGTAAACGACGTTATAAAGGTTATAGATGATCAAAGGACATGCATTTTGTGTAACATAAATGGTATTGATGGTAACAAGCCGAAACTAAACGATAAAATGTCGTATATAGTTGTAACATTTAGATACAAATGTATATGCAGATAAAAGACATAAACGATTATAGAACGACTGTAAACGTCCTTATAGCAGTTATAAATGAAAATAGCACTTGCATTGTGTGTAATATGATGGATATTGACGATAACAAGCCGCATGTAAACAATCATATGTCGTATAATGCTGTTACATTTAGTTATAAATGTTTATGCAGATAAAAGACATAAACGACAATATATCGACTGTAACCAACGTTATAACGGGTATAGACGATCAAATGACTTGCATTTCTTGTAATATAAAGGGTATTGATGATAACAAGATGAAATTAATCGATAAAATGTCGTATATAGTTGTAACATTTAGATACAAATGTATATGCAGATAAAAGACATAAACGATTATAGAACGACTGTAAACGTCCTTATAACAGTTATAAATGAAAATAGCACTTGCATTGTGTGTAATATGATGGATATTGACGATAACAAGCCGCATGTAAACAATCATATGTCGTATAATGCTGTTACATTTAGTTATAAAGGTTTATGCAGATAAAAGACATAAACGACAATATATCGACTGTAAACAACGTTATAACGAGTATAGACGATCAAATAACTTGCATTTTGTGTAATATAAAGGGTATTGATGATAACAAGCCGAAATTAGACGATAAAATGTCGTATATAGTTGTAACATTTAGATACATATTGTTACACCTGGCGGAGGGTCTTCCGCGTTTGGGCATTTCTTTATTTCACAATTACAAATACAGTATGAAATAGAACGTCTGTTCTCTACGAAAGCTCGGTAGCGACTTCCTGTATAAACGTTTCCGGTCGTCAGGCAACGACCGGCCGATCGATCCATCGACTTCGATTCGATACTCGAATCCAGCGGGTTCGAGGGAACAGCTTCGTTCTATACGCCAATATGAAGTTGGCGTAACACTGCCCCCTCCTCTCGAAAAGCGGTCGTCTCGACCGCGGTGACTTCAAATTGGAGAGCCCAGTTTTCAGGTTATTTCTTGAATCCATAACCTTTGTAAAACTGCTTGGGAACCCGATGCCTTAGTTTGAAGAGGAAGTAGACAACTCCAAAGATAACTGGTCTACTGGTGTGGCTCCGATCAAACTAGCGCCTCGACATTTGTCCTCCGACCCAAGGGAAAACCACCCAAAAACCTTGAGTGAGACGGTGGCATTTCATCGATTCGGTAATCAAGTTCTTTTCTTTCCAGAATCCTTTTCCGTTTCATTTTCTTGCGGAATCTTGTCCCATCTATTCTTCAAATCCATTTTGCGTTCTTAATTCCTTCGAAGGTGTGCGGGTATCTTCGAAACGGGCAAGTCGATTCACGTGCACCACCTTCGGCTTCGCTTTTGGAGAACGAACAATCCTGTAGATTAGTTCGTTCAAACGTGCCTGTACTACGTATGGGCCTTCCCAATTGGCTTGTAATTTTGGGCATTTTCCCTTCGTGCGTTTTGGATAGTACAACCAAACTTGTTCTCCGGGCACGAAGGAAATTGGCTGGGAATGTGAATCGTACCAGGTCTTCATCTTCTCGCTGCAAAGACGCATCCGTTGGCGCACGTACTTATGAATTTCTTGAAGTCTTCTTTTTGTCTCCCCGACGAAGGTGTTATCTTCTATAGTCACGGGGGTTGGCCCTCTCAAAAGGTCAAGAGGAAGACGTAGATCGTGACCCATAAGTAACGTAGCCGGTGTGTATTGCGTCGTTTCGTGCCGAGAAGATCGGTATGCCAGGAGGAATAGCGGAATCCATTGGTCCCAGTCCTTTTGATTGTCTGCGATATAGAACGACAAATACTGCAGCAGAGTTCTATTCATCCTCTCTACGAGTCCGTCCGACTGAGGGTGGAGTGGCGTCGTCCTCGTCTTCTTGATTCCGAGCAACTGCATTAGTTTCTTGAAGACTGCCGACTCGAAACTTCGACCCTGATCAGAATGGAGCTCTAGAGGAACACCATGTCGACTCACCACCTCTCTCAGGAGAGCTTTAGCAATTGTCGCCGCGCGCTGATCTGGCAACGGAATCACCTCCGGCCACTTGGAAAAATAATCCACCACTACCAGCGCGTATTTATTACCGCTTGATGATTTCGGCAAGGGTCCAACAATGTCGAGCGCCACCCTCTCAAAAGGTGCCCCGACATTATAAATCCTGAGGGGTCCTCTACCCTTCTCCTTCGGACCCTTCCTCGCCGTGCAAGCGTGACAGCGGCGACACCACTCTTCGACATCCATTCGGTGTTCGGGCCAAAAGAACCTCTGTCGCACTTTCGCAAGAGTCTTGCGTACGCCGAAATGTCCTCCTGCAGGAGCCTCGTGACATCCGCGCAGCACTTCTTCGACCTTGCTTTTTGGGACCAGTAGGAGGTGCGATGCATCTTCTCCGCTCGCGGATTCCCATCTTCGGAAAAGCATTCCGTCCTTCACATCCAGCGAATCCCATACCTTCCACAAGTACTTTGTTACAGGTGGATACACGGAGATCTCTTCCCAAGTAGGCTTTATTCTTCCGATCTTTTTATGTAAGAGGAAGCCAATTTCTTCGTCCTCTTCCTGCGCTTTCTTCCAATCTGTTCTATCCGTTATTTCGCAGATAGTCCTAAGGATGTGATCCGAGACTTTTTCCTTTTCTTCTAGGCGGGAGCATCGCTTGCAGTGGGAATCGCACGGTCTTCTTGAAAGTCCATCAGCGTTTCCGTGCATTTTCCCCTCTCGATGTTGTATTACGAAGTCGTACTGTTGGAGCCGTTCGATCCAACGGGCCGTCTGCCCTTCCGGATTCTTGAAAGAAAGAAGCCATCTCAAAGCGGCATGGTCAGTCCGTATTAAAAATCTTCGCCCGTATAGATAATGGTGAAAATGCTCTACAGACTTCACTATAGCTAACAATTCCTTTCGGGTCACGCAATAATTTCTCTCACTTTTTCCAAGAGTTTTAGAAAAATACGCAATGACCCTTTCTGTGCCATCCCGAACCTGTGAAAGTACTGCTCCTATTGCAAAGTTGGAGGCATCGGTATCCAGGATGAAGTCTGCATCGGGCGAAGGATACGCTAAGACCGGTGTTTCCGCCAATCGGCTTTTTAGTAGTTGAAAGGCTTCCTGACAATCTTGCGTCCAACAGAAATCTTGCTTCGTTTCAGTCAAGCGATGCAGTGGCTTCGCGATGGTGGAGAAATTCTTCACGAACTTCCTGTAATAAGTACAAAGACCCAGGAAGCTTCGCAATTGCGTCTTATTCTCCGGAACGGGCCAATTTTTAACCGCTGAGATCTTCTCGGGGTCCGTTTTCACCCCTTGCTCGGAAACCACATGTCCTAAGTATTTCACCTCCCGCCGGAAGAAATCACACTTCTTCGGATTCATTAGAAGTCCGGCACGGCGAAAACGACGGAAAACTGTCTCTAAGTTTTGTAATTCTTCCTCAAAAGTCTTTGCATAGATGATAACATCGTCCAGGTAAACCAAACAAATTCTCCAGATTAAGTCCACCAACACTCTCTCCATCAATCTTTCGAAAGTGGCAGGAGCGTTACATAATCCAAAGGGCATAACTTTGAATTGCCATAGCCCATTTCCAACTGAAAAGGCCGTCTTTTCCCTATCATTTTCGTCTACGGCGATCTGCCAGTAGCCACTCTGCAGATCCACCGTAGAAAACCATGAACACCCGATCAACGCATCTATTGTGTCTTCTATCCTGGGTAGCGGATAGGAGTCCTTCTTTGTAATATCGTTAAGACGGCGGTAGTCGACACAGAAACGTGTGCTGCCGTCTTTCTTCTTTACCAATACGATAGGGGAAGACCAGGGACTATGGGATTCCTCGATTACCCCTTGCTGCTCCATCTTAGTTATTAGGTCAGCGACCTCTGTTCGACGGTGAAATGGCAGGCGACGCGGAGCTTGCTTAATAGGTGGAAGATCTCCGGTGTCGATGCGATGTCGAACCAAGTCACATCTTCCAACCTGATCCGAGGCAGACGCAAAGACATCTTGGTATTCCTGGAGTAGATCAAGGTACTTCAGGCGTTGTTCTTCGTCCAGAGTTTCTGAACAACGTGAAAAGAGTTCCCGTAAATGGGGAGGAATTCGTTCTTCTTTGTCGACAGTTAAGGCCGTGACTTCCTTGGGAGAGGTTCCGTTTCCAAAGGGGATGGCGTCTTGACCGAAGATCCGCAGTTCCTTAGTCCGGAAGTCCAACTGGGCCGCATGTTTATGAAGGAAATCGGAGCCCAGTATACAATCTTCTACCATCCGGATGAGAATGAACTCTTCTTTTGATTGGAAACTTCCGATAGAAACTGAGAAGTATCCCCTTCCAAGAACAGGAAGCTCCTCTCCGGAGACGGCGAACATTACTATTCCTTTCTCCGTCGCGCCGGCATCCTTCGCACGGGCGAATCTATCTGCATTCAAGAGATTCACCCGTGAGCCCGTGTCCAGGACTATCTGACACTCCTCTTCTTCCAGGCGTCCCACGACGGATGTAGTTTCCTTAGTGGAACACCTCCCAACTACGACGGGGATTGGAAGACTTCGAGTCGGTGGTCCCCGTTCTACGCCGGCTCTGTGTGGTTTCCCTCAGTCTTCTTCCGTTTCTTGGGACAATTCCGCTCTATATGTCCCTTCTTCCCGCAGGTCCAACATTCTATCGGCCGCTTCACGGAATTGTTGCTGGAAGCTCTTTCTTTGACGCACGATCCCGTCGTCGTTGTTTCCGTTGTCCTCGGAGGAAATCTATTAAAAGATGGAGAAGACCGAGTCTGTGTCCTTTTTTGTATTGGAGCTACAGAAATAGACTCCACGGCTTCTATCTCAAGAGCCCTGACAACCGCGGCTCTCAGATTTGCGAAACCGCCAAGTCTCAATGTACGTTTCATCTCTTCGTTTTCCAGGGAAGAGATAAATTGAGAGGCTGCGAGTCTGTCCCGTGTTTCCGCAGGACAGTCGCCGAAAGCGGCATGAGCCAACCTCTCCACTTCCGTGGCCAACTCGGAGATTGACTGTCCTTTCCGCTGCCGACAGGATTGGAAGAGGAAATAATTTAAATTTGATAGATTTTTGGTTCCAAATCGTGCCTGAAGAGCCGAAACTAAGTCCTCATATAAAGGTTGTCCGGCAATAGAAAGGGAAACTAGAATACTACGAGCCGATCCCTCCAAGGACGCCACTAAGGCTAAAGCCTTCTTCGGTGCATCCCAATTATTCGCACAGGCCACTGCGTCAAATTGAATTTTATATTCTTCCCAAGAAGAAGTTCCATTAAACATAGGTGGTTTTAGTGTATACCCTAATTCCGTACGCGGGGGAATCGGCTGCGAAACAAGGGGAGCCGCGATCCGTGTATCCCCCGTAGGAATCGGATCACGACTCTCCACAGCAACAAGAGGAACAGAAACTTCGGCGTTCTGGCCGATCTGTATCGTGAGCGCTCGTAGCTGGGCTTCGAGCGCTCCAAACCTCCTATCGAGGGCTGCTCTCTCGGCCGCCCTTTCTTCCGCTTCTTTCTCTCGTTCTCGATTCCGTTGTGCCTCCGACAATTCTTGTTGTCTTCGCAACTGAGAACTCAGATTCTCCAGAAGTCTTTCCAGACGGTCCGGCTCCTCCGCAGGCGTAGTGGGTCGGGAATTTTCTTCCCCTCTATCCAGCATCCCGCTTCCGGCACCAATGTTACACCTGGCGGAGGGTCTTCCGCGTTTGGGCATTTCTTTATTTCACAATTACAAATACAGTATGAAATAGAACGTCTGTTCTCTACGAAAGCTCGGTAGCGACTTCCTGTATAAACGTTTCCGGTCGTCAGGCAACGACCGGCCGATCGATCCATCGACTTCGATTCGATACTCGAATCCAGCGGGTTCGAGGGAACAGCTTCGTTCTATACGCCAATATGAAGTTGGCGTAACAATATGTATATGCAGATATAAGACATAAACGATTATAGAACAAGTGTATACGTCCTTATAACAGTTATAAATGAAAATAGCACTTGTATTGTGTGTAATATGATGGATATTGACGATAACAAGCCGCGTGTAAACAATCATATGTCGTATAATGCTGTTGCATTTAGTTATAAAGGTTTATGCAGATAAAAGTCATAAACGGCAATATATCGACTGTAAGCGACGTTATAAAGGTTATAGATGATCAAAGGACATGCATTTTGTGTAATATAAATGGTATTGATGATAACAAGCCGAAACTAAACGATAAAATGTCGTATATAGTTGTAACATTTAGATACAAATGTATATGCAGATAAAAGACATAAACGATTATAGAACGACTGTAAACGTCCTTATAACAGCTATAAATGAAAATAGCACTTGCATTGTGTGTAATATGATGGATATTGACGATACCAAGCCGCATGTAAACAATCATATGTCGTATAATGCTGTTGCATTTAGTTATAAAGGTTTATGCAGATAAAAGACATAAACGACTATACATCTACTGTAAACGACGTTATCACGGGAACAGTTGATCAAAGGACTTGCATTTTGTGTAATATAAATGGTATTCATGATAACAAGCCGAAACTAAACGACAAAATGTCGTATATAGTTGTAACATTTAGATACATATGTATATGCAGATAAAAGACATAAACGATTATAGAACGACTGTAAACGTCCTTATTACAGTTATAAATGAAAATAGCACTTGTATTGTGTGTAATATGATGGATATTGACGATAACAAGCCGCATGTAAACAATCATATGTCGTATAATGCTGTTACATTTAGTTATAAAGGTTTATGCAGATAAAAGGCATAAACGACTATATATCTACTGTAAACGACTTTATCATGGGTATAGTTGATCAAATGACTTGCATTTTGTGCAATATAAAGGGTATTGATGATAACAAGCCGAAATTAAACGATAAAATGTCGTATATAGTTGTAACATTTAGATACAAATGTATATGCAGATAAAAGACGTAAACGATTATAGAACGACTGTATACAACCTTATAACAGTTCTAATGGAAAAAAGCACTTGTATTGTGTGTAATATGATTGATATTGACGACAACACGCCGCATGTAAACAATCATATGTCGTATAATGCTGTTACATTTAGTTATAAAGATTTATGCAGATAAAAGACATAAACGACAATATATTGACTGTAAACAACGTTATAACGGGTATAGACGATCAAATGACTTGCATTTTCTGTAATATAAAGGGTATTGATGATAACAAGCCGAAATTAGACGATAAAATGTCGTATATAGTTGTAACATTTAGATACATATGTATATGCAGATAAAAGACATAAACGATTATAGAACAAGTGTATACGTCCTTATAACAGTTATAAATGAAAATAGCACTTGTATTGTGTGTAATATGTTGGATATTGACGATAACAAGCCCCATGTAAACAATCATATGTCGTATAACGCTGTTACATTTAGTTATAAATGTTTATGCAGATAAACGACATAAACGACAATATATCGACTGTAAACAACGTTATAACGGGTATAGACGATCAAAGGACTTGCATTTCTTGTAATATAAAGGGTATTGATGATAACAAGATGAAATTAATCGATAAAATGTCGTACATAGTTGTAACATTTAGGTACAAATGTTTATGTAGATAAAAGACATAAACGATTATAGAACGACTGTAAACGTCCTTATAACAGTTATAAATGAAAATAGCACTAGTATTGTGTGTAATATGATGGATATTGACGATAACAAGCCGCGTGTAAACAATCATATGTCGTATAATGCTGTTGCATTTAGTTATAAAGGTTTATGCAGATAAAAGTCATAAGCGACAATATATCGACTGTAAACGACGTTATAAAGGTTATAGATGATCACAGGACATGCATTTTGTGTAATATAAATGGTATTGATGATAACAAGCCGAAACGAAACGATAAAATGTCGTATATAGTTGTAACATTTAGATACAAATGTATATGCAGATAAAAGACATAAACGATTATAGAACGACTGTAAACGTCCTTATAACAGTTATAAATGAAAATAGCTCTTGTATTGTGTGTAATATGTTGGATATTGACGATAACAAGCCCCATGTAAACAATCATATGTCGTATAATGCTGTTACATTTAGTTATAAATGTTTATGCAGATAAAAGACATAAACGACAATATATCGACTGTAAACAACGTTATAACGGGTATAGACGATCAAATGACTTGCATTTCTTGTAATATAAAGGGTATTGATGGTAACATGATGAAATTAATCGATAAAATGTCGTACATAGTTGTAACATTTAGATACAAATGTTTATGCAGATAAAAGACATAAACGATTATAGAACGACTGTAAACGTCCTTATAACAGTTATAAATGAAAATAGCACTTGTATTGTGTGTAATATGATGGATATTGACGATAACAAGCCGCGTGTAAACAATCATATGTCATATAATGCTGTTGCATTTAGTTATAAAGGTTTATGCAGATAAAAGTCATAAACGTCAATATATCGACTGTAAACGACGTTATAAAGGTTATAGATGATCAAAGGCCATGCATTTTGTGTAACATAAATGGTATTGATGGTAACAAGCCGAAACTAAACGATAAAATGTCGTATATAGTTGTAACATTTAGATACAACTGTATATGCAGATAAAAGACATAAACGATTATAGAACGACTGTAAACGTCCTTATAGCAGTTATAAATGAAAATAGCACTTGCATTGTGTGTAATATGATGGATATTGACGATAACAAGCCGCATGTAAACAATCATATGTCGTATAATGCTGTTACATTTAGTTATAAATGTTTATGCAGATAAAAGACATAAACGACAATATATCGACTGTAACCAACGTTATAACGGGTATAGACGATCAAATGACTTGCATTTCTTGTAATATAAAGGGTATTGATGATAACAAGATGAAATTAATCGATAAAATGTCGTATATAGTTGTAACATTTAGATACAAATGTATATGCAGATAAAAGACATAAACGATTATAGAACGACTGTAAACGTCCTTATAACAGTTATAAATGAAAATAGCACTTGCATTGTGTGTAATATGATGGATATTGACGATAACAAGCCGCATGTAAACAATCATATGTCGTATAATGCTGTTACATTTAGTTATAAAGGTTTATGCAGATAAAAGACATAAACGACAATATATCGACTGTAAACAACGTTATAACGAGTATAGACGATCAAATAACTTGCATTTTGTGTAATATAAAGGGTATTGATGATAACAAGCCGAAATTAGACGATAAAATGTCGTATATAGTTGTAACATTTAGATACATATGTATATGCAGATATAAGCCATAAACGATTATAGAACAAGTGTATACGTCCTTATAACAGTTATAAATGAAAATAGCACTTGTATTGTGTGTAATATGATGGATATTGACGATAACAAGCCGCGTGTAAACAATCATATGTCGTATAATGCTGTTGCATTTAGTTATAAAGGTTTATGCAGATAAAAGTCATAAACGGCAATATATCGACTGTAAGCGACGTTATAAAGGTTATAGATGATCAAAGGACATGCATTTTGTGTAATATAAATGGTATTGATGATAACAAGCCGAAACTAAACGATAAAATGTCGTATATAGTTGTAACATTTAGATACAAATGTATATGCAGATAAAAGACATAAACGATTATAGAACGACTGTAAACGTCCTTATAACAGCTATAAATGAAAATAGCACTTGCATTGTGTGTAATATGATGGATATTGACGATACCAAGCCGCATGTAAACAATCATATGTCGTATAATGCTGTTGCATTTAGTTATAAAGGTTTATGCAGATAAAAGACATAAACGACTATACATCTACTGTAAACGACGTTATCACGGGAACAGTTGATCAAAGGACTTGCATTTTGTGTAATATAAATGGTATTGATGATAACAAGCCGAAACTAAACGACAAAATGTCGTATATAGTTGTAACATTTAGATACATATGTATATGCAGATAAAAGACATAAACGATTATAGAACGACTGTAAACGTCCTTATTACAGTTATAAATGAAAATAGCACATGTATTGTGTGTAATATGATGGATATTGACGATAACAAGCCGCATGTAAACAATCATATGTCGTATAATGCTGTTACATTTAGTTATAAAGGTTTATGCAGATAAAAGGCATAAACGACTATATATGTACTGTAAACGACTTTATCATGGTTATAGTTGATCAAATGACTTGCATTTTGTGCAATATAAAGGGTATTGATGATAACAAGCCGAAATTAAACGATAAAATGTCGTATATAGTTGTAACATTTAGATACAAATGTATATGCAGATAAAAGACGTAAACGATTATAGAATGACTGTATACAACCTTATAACAGTTCTAATGGAAAAAAGCACTTGTATTGTGTGTAATATGATTGATATTGACGACAACACGCCGCATGTAAACAATCATATGTCGTATAATGCTGTTACATTTAGTTATAAAGATTTATGCAGATAAACGACATAAACGACAATATATCGACTGTAAACAACGTTATAACGGGTATAGACGATCAAATGACTTGCATTTCTTGTAATATAAAGGGTATTGGTGATAACAAGATGAAATTAATCGATAAAATGTCGTACATAGTTGTAACATTTAGGTACAAATGTTTATGCAGATAAAAAACATAAACGATTATAGAACGACTGTAAACGTCCTTATAACAGTTATAAATGAAAATAGCACTAGTATTGTGTGTAATATGATGGATATTGACGATAACAAGCCGCGTGTAAACAATCATATGTCGTATAATGCTGTTGCATTTAGTTATAAAGGTTTATGCAGATAAAAGTCATAAACGACAATATATCGACTGTAAACGACGTTATAAAGGTTATAGATGATCACAGGACATGCATTTTGTGTAATATAAATGGTATTGATGATAACAAGCCGAAACGAAACGATAAAATGTCGTATATAGTTGTAACATTTAGATACAAATGTATATGCAGATAAAAGACATAAACGATTATAGAACGACTGTAAACGTCCTTATAACAGTTATAAATGAAAATAGCTCTTGTATTGTGTGTAATATGTTGGATATTGACGATAACAAGCCCCATGTAAACAATCATATGTCGTATAATGCTGTTACATTTAGTTATAAATGTTTATGCAGATAAAAGACATAAACGACAATATATCGACTGTAAACAACGTTATAACGGGTATAGACGATCAAATGACTTGCATTTCTTGTAATATAAAGGGTATTGATGGTAACATGATGAAATTAATCGATAAAATGTCGTACATAGTTGTAACATTTAGATACAAATGTTTATGCAGATAAAAGACATAAACGATTATAGAACGACTGTAAACGTCCTTATAACAGTTATAAATGAAAATAGCACTTGTATTGTGTGTAATATGATGGATATTGACGATAACAAGCCGCGTGTAAACAATCATATGTCGTATAATGCTGTTGCATTTAGATATAAAGGTTTATGCAGATAAAAGGCATAAACGTCAATATATCGACTGTAAACGACGTTATAAAGGTTATAGATGATCAAAGGACATGCATTTTGTGTAACATAAATGGTATTGATGGTAACAAGCCGAAACTAAACGATAAAATGTCGTATATAGTTGTAACATTTAGATACAACTGTATATGCAGATAAAAGACATAAACGATTATAGAACGACTGTAAACTTCCTTATAGCAGTTATAAATGAAAATAGCACTTGCATTGTGTGTAATATGATGGATATTTGACGATAACAAGCCGCATGTAAACAATCATATGTCGTATAATGCTGTTACATTTAGTTATAAATGTTTATGCAGATAAAAGACATAAACGACAATATATCGACTGTAACCAACGTTATAACGGGTATAGACGATCAAATGACTTGCATTTCTTGTAATATAAAGGGTATTGATGATAACAAGATGAAATTAATCGATAAAATGTCGTATATAGTTGTAACATTTAGATACAAATGTATATGCAGATAAAAGACATAAACGATTATAGAACGACTGTAAACGTCCTTATAACAGTTATAAATGAAAATAGCACTTGCATTGTGTGTAATATGATGGATATTGACGATAACAAGCCGCATGTAAACAATCATATGTCGTATAATGCTGTTACATTTAGTTATAAAGGTTTATGCAGATAAAAGACATAAACGACAATATATCGACTGTAAACAACGTTATAACGAGTATAGACGATCAAATAACTTGCATTTTGTGTAATATAAAGGGTATTGATGATAACAAGCCGAAATTAGACGATAAAATGTCGTATATAGTTGTAACATTTAGATACATATGTATATGCAGATATAAGACATAAACGATTATAGAACAAGTGTATACGTCCTTATAACAGTTATAAATGAAAATAGCACTTGTATTGTGTGTAATATGATGGATATTGACGATAACAAGCCGCGTGTAAACAATCATATGTCGTATAATGCTGTTGCATTTAGTTATAAAGGTTTATGCAGATAAAAGTCATAAACGGCAATATATCGACTGTAAGCGACGTTATAAAGGTTATAGATGATCAAAGGTCATGCATTTTGTGTAATATAAATGGTATTGATGATAACAAGCCGAAACTAAACGATAAAATGTCGTATATAGTTGTAACATTTAGATACAAATGTATATGCAGATAAAAGACATAAACGATTATAGAACGACTGTAAACGTCCTTATAACAGCTATAAATGAAAATAGCACTTGCATTGTGTGTAATATGATGGATATTGACGATACCAAGCCGCATGTAAACAATCATATGTCGTATAATGCTGTTACATTTAGCTATAAAGGTTTATGCAGATAAAAGACATAAACGACAATATATCGACTGTAAACAACGTTATAACGGGTATAGACGATCAAATAACTTGCATTTTGTGTAATATAAAGGGTATTGATGATAACAAGCCGAAATTAGACGATAAAATGTCGTATATAATTGTAACATTTAGATACATATGTATATGCAGATAAAAGACATAAACGATTATAGAACAAGTGTATACGTCCTTATAACAGTTATAAATGAAAATAGCGCTTGTATTGTGTGTAATATGTTGGATACAGACGATGACAAGCCCCATGTAAACAATTATATGTCGTATAATGCTGTTACAATTAGTTATAAATGTTTATGCAGATAAAAGACATAAACGACAATATATCGACTGTAACCAACGTTATAACGGGTATAGACGATCAAATGACTTGCATTTCTTGTAATATAAAGGGTATTGATGATAACAAGATGAAATTAATCGATAAAATGTCGTACATAGTTGTAACATTTAGATACAAATGTTTATGCAGATAAAAGACATAAACGATTATAGAACGACTGTAAACGTCCTTATAACAGTTATAAATGAAAATAGCACTTGTATTGTGTGTAATATGATGGATATTGACGATAACAAGCCGCGTGTAAACAATCATATGTCGTATAATGCTGTTGCAATTTAGTTATAAAGGTTTATGCAGATAAAAGACATAAACGACTATACATCTACTGTAAACGACGTTATAACGGGTATAGATGATTAAAGGACTTGCATTTTGTGTAATATAAAGGGTATTGATGATAACAAGCCGAAATTAAACGATAAAATGTCGTATATACTTGTAAAATTTAGATACAAACGTATATGCAGATAAAAGACATAAACGATTATAGAACGACTGTAAACGTCCTTATATCAGTTATAAATGAAAATAGCACTTGTATTGTGTGTAATATGATGGATATTGAAGATAAGGAGCCACATGTAAACCATCATATGTCGTATAATGCTGTTACATGTAGTTATAAAAGTTTATGCTGATAAAAGACATAAACGACAATATATCGACTGTAAACGACGTTATAACGGATATAGATGATCAAATGACTTGCATTTTGTGTAATATGAAGGGTATTGATGAACAAAAGCCGAAAAAAACGATAAAACGTCGTATAGAGTTGTAAAACATCGATAAAAATGTATATGCAGATAAAAGACATAAACGACGGTATTACGACTGTAAACGATCTTAAAACTGTTATAAATGTTCATAGCACTTGCATTGTATGTAATATAAAGGGTATTGATGATAACAAGTCGAAATTAAACGATAAAATGTCGTATATAGTTGTAACATTTAGATACAAATGTATATGCAGTTAAAAGACATAAACGATTATAGAACGATTGTAAACGTCCTTATAACTGTTATAAATGAAAATAGCACTTGTATTGTGTGTCATATGATGGAATTGACGATAACAAGCCGCATGTAAACAATCATATGTCGTATAAGGCTGTTACATTTAGTTATAAAAGTTTATGCAGATAAAAGACATAAACGACAATATATCGACTGTAAACGACGTTATAACGGGTATAGATGATCAAAGGACTTGCATTTTGTGTAATATAAAGCGTATTGATGATAACAAGCCGAAATTAAACGATAAAATGTCG
This sequence comes from Cerceris rybyensis, assembly GCA_910591515.1. NCBI lineage: Eukaryota > Metazoa > Arthropoda > Insecta > Hymenoptera > Crabronidae > Cerceris > Cerceris rybyensis. Next base: position 51,702 of record CAJUXP010000189.1, read on the forward strand.
TATATACTTGTAACATTTAGATACAAACGTATATGCAGATAAAAGACATAAACGACGGTATTACAACTGTAAACGATCCTGAAACTGTTATAAATGTTCATAGCACTTGCATTTTGTGTAATATAAAGGGTATTGATGATAGCAAGCCGAAATTAAACGATAAAATGTCGTATGTAGTTGTAACATTTAGATACAAACGTATATGCAGATAAAAGACATAAACGATTATAGAACGACTGTAAACGTCCTTATATCAGTTATAAATGAAAATAGCATTTGTATTGTGTGTAATATGATGGATATTGAAGATAACGAGCCACATGTAAACCATCATATGTCGTATAATGCTGTTAAATGTAGTTATAAAAGTTTATGCAGATAAAAGACATAAACGACAATATATCGACTGTAAACGACGTTATAACGGGTATAGATGATCAAAGGACTTGCATTTTGTGTATTATAAAGGGTATTGATGATAACAAGCCGAAATTAAACGATAAAATGTCGTATATAGTTGTAACATTTAGATACAAACGTATATGCAGATAAAAGACATAAACGATTATAGAACGACTGTAAACGTCCTTATATCAGTTATAAATGAAAATAGCACTTGTATTGTGTGTAATATGATGGATATTGAAGATAACGAGCCACATGTAAACCATCATATGTCGTATAATGCTGTTACATGTAGTTATAAAAGTTTATGCTGATAAAAGACATAAACGACAATATATCGACTGTAAACGACGTTATAACGGGTATAGATGATCAAAGGACTTGCATTTTGTGTATTATAAAGGGTATTGATGATAACAAGCCGAAATTAAACGATAAAATGTCGTATATAGTTGTAACATTAAGATACAAACGTATATGCAGATAAAAGACATAAACGATTATAGAACGACTGTAAACGTCCTTATATCAGTCATAAATGAAAATAGCACTTGTATTGTGTGTAATATGATGGATATTGAAGATAACGAGCCACATGTAAACCATCATATGTCGTATAATGCTGTTACATGTAGTTATAAAAGTTTATGCTGATAAAAGACATAAACGACAATATATCGACTGTGAACGACGTTATAACGGATATAGATGATCAAATGACTTGCATTTTGTGTAATATGAAGTGTATTGATGAACAAAAGCCGAAAAAACGATAAAACGTCGTATAGAGTTGTAACACATCGATAAAAATGTATATGCAGATGAAAGACATAAACGACGGTATTACGACTGTAAACGATCTTAAAACTGTTATAAATGTTCATAGCACTTGCATTTTATGTAATATAAAGGGTATTTATGATAACAAGCCGAAATTAAACGATAAAATGTCGTATATAGTTGTAACATTTAGATACAAATGTATATGCAGTTAAAAGACATAAACGATTTTAGAACGACTGTAAACGTCCTTATAACTGTTATAAATGAAAATAGCACTTGTATTTTGTGTCATATGATGGAATTGACGATAACAAGCCGCATGTAAACAATCATATGTCGTATAATGCTGTTAAATTTAGTTATAAAAGTTTATGCAGATAAAAGACATAAACGACAATATATCGACTGTAAACGACGTTATAACCGGTATAGATGAACAAAGGACTTGCATTTTGTGTAATATAAAGGGTATTGATGATAACAGGCCGAAATTGAACGATAAAATGTCGTATGTAGTTGTAACATTAGATACAAATGTATATGCAGTTAAAAGACATAAACGATTATAGAACGATTGTAAACGTCCTTATAACTGTTATAAATGAAAATAGCACTTGTATTGTGTGTTATATGATGGAATTGACGATAACAAGCCGCATGTTAACAATCATATGTCGTATAATGCTGTTACATTTAGTTAAAAAAGTTTATGCAGATAAAAGACATAAACGATAATATATCGACTGTAAACGACGTTATAACGGGTATAGATGAACAAAGGACTTGCATTTTGTGTAATATAAAGGGTATTGATGATAACAAGCCGAAAGTAAACGATAAAATGTCGTATGTAGTTGTAACATTTAGATACAAATGTATATGCAGTTAAAAAGACATAAACGATTATAGAACGACTGTAAACGTCCTTATAACTGTTATAAATGAAAATAGCACTTGTATTGTGTGTCATATGATGGAATTGACGATAACAAGCCGCATGTAAACAATCATATGTCGTATAATGCTGTTACATTTAGTTATAAAAGTTTATGCAGATAAAAGACATAAACGACAATATATCGACTGTAAACGACGTTATAACGGGTATAGATTATCAAAGGACTTGCATTTTGTGTAATATAAAGGGTATTGATGATAACAAGCCGAAATTAAACGATAAAATGTCGTATATAGTTGTAACATTTAGATACAAACGTATATGCAGATAAAAGACATAAACGATTATAGAACGACTGTAAACGTCCTTATATCAGTTATAAATGAAAATAGCACTTGTATTGTGTGTAATATGATGGATATTGAAGATAACGAGCCACATGTAAACCATCATATGTCGTATAATGCTGTTACATGTAGTTATAAAAGTTTATGCTGATAAAAGACATAAACGACAATATATCGACTGTAAACGACGTTATAACGGATATAGATGATCAAATGACTTGCATTTGTGTAATATGAAGGGTATTGATGAACAAAAGCCGAAAAAACGATAAAACGTCGTATAGAGTTGTAACACATCGATAAAAATGTATATGCAGATGAAAGACATAAACGACGGTATTAAGACTGTAAACGATCTTAAAACTGTTATAAATGTTCATAGCACTTGCATTTTATGTAATATAAAGGGTATAGATGATAACAAGCCGAAATTAAACGATAAAATGTCGTATATAGTTGTAACATTTAGATACAAATGTATATGCAGTTAAAAGACATAAACGATTATAGAACGACTGTAAACGTCCTTATAACTGTTATAAATGAAAATAGCACTTGTATTGTGTGTCATATGATGGAATTGACGATAACAAGCCGCATGTAAACAATCATATGTCGTATAATGCTGTTACATTTAGTTATAAAAGTTTATGCAGATAAAAGACATAAACGACAATATATCGACTGTAAACGACGTTATAACGGGTATAGATTATCAAAGGACTTGCATTTTGTGTAATATAAAGGGTATTGATGATAACAAGCCGAAATTAAACGATAAAATGTCGTATATAGTTGTAACATTTAGATACAAACGTATATGCAGATAAAAGACATAAACGATTATAGAACGACTGTAAACGTCCTTATATCAGTTATAAATGAAAATAGCACTTGTATTGTGTGTAATATGATGGATATTGAAGATAACGAGCCACATGTAAACCATCATATGTCGTATAATGCTGTTACATGTAGTTATAAAAGTTTATGCTGATAAAAGACATAAACGACAATATATCGACTGTAAACGACGTTATAACGGATATAGATGATCAAATGACTTGCATTTTGTGTAATATGAAGGGTATTGATGAACAAAAGACGAAAAAACGATAAAACGTCGTATAGAGTTGTAACACATCGATAAAAATGTATATGCAGATGAAAGACATAAACGACGGTATTACGACTGTAAACGATCTTAAAACTGTTATAAATGTTCATAGCACTTGCATTTTATGTAATATAAAGGGTATTGATGATAACAAGCCGAAATTAAACGATAAAATGTCGTATATAGTTGTAACATTTAGATACAAATGTATATGCAGTTAAAAGACATAAACGATTTTAGAACGACTGTAAACGTCCTTATAACTGTTATAAATGAAAATAGCACTTGTATTTTGTGTCATATGATGGAATTGACGATAACAAGCCGCATGTAAACAATCATATGTCGTATAATGCTGTTAAATTTAGTTATAAAAGTTTATGCAGATAAAAGACATAAACGACAATATATCGACTGTAAACGACGTTATAACCGGTATAGATGAACAAAGGACTTGCATTTTGTGTAATATAAAGGGTATTGATGATAACAGGCCGAAATTGAACGATAAAATGTCGTATGTAGTTGTAACATTTAGATACAAATGTATATGCAGTTAAAAGACATAAACGATTCTAGAACGATTGTAAACGTCCTTATAACTGTTATAAATGAAAATAGCACTTGTATTGTGTGTCATATGATGGAATTGACGATAACAAGCCGCATGTTAACAATCATATGTCGTATAATGCTGTTACATTTAGTTAAAAAAGTTTATGCAGATAAAAGACATAAACGATAATATATCGACTGTAAACGACGTTATAACGGGTATAGATGAACAAAGGACTTGCATTTTGTGTAATATAAAAGGTATTGATGATAACAAGCCGAAAGTAAACGATAAAATGTCGTATGTAGTTGTAACATTTAGATACAAATGTATATGCAGTTAAAAGACATAAACGATTATAGAACGACTGTAAACGTCCTTATAACTGTTATAAATGAAATAGCACTTGTATTGTGTGTCATATGATGGAATTGACGATAACAAGCCGCATGTAAACAATCATATGTCGTATAATGCTGTTACATTTAGTTATAAAAGTTTATGCAGATAAAAGACATAAACGACAATATATCGACTGTAAACGACGTTATAACGGGTATAGATTATCAAAGGACTTGCATTTTGTGTAATATAAAGGGTATTGATGATAACAAGCCGAAATTAAACGATAAAATGTCGTATATAGTTGTAACATTTAGATACAAACGTATATGCAGATAAAAGACATAATCGATTATAGAACGACTGTAAACGTCCTTATATCAGTTATAAATGAAAATAGCACTTGTATTGTGTGTAATATGATGGATATTGAAGATAACGAGCCACATGTAAACCATCATATGTCGTATAATGCTGTTACATGTAGTTATAAAAGTTTATGCTGATAAAAGACATAAACGACAATATATCGACTGTAAACGACGTTATAACGGATATAGATGATCAAATGACTTGCATTTTGTGTAATATGAAGGGTATTGATGAACAAAAGCCGAAAAATGATAAAACGTCGTATAGAGTTGTAACACATCGATAAAAATGTATATGCAGATGAAAGACATAAACGACGGTATTAAGACTGTAAACGATCTTAAAACTGTTATAAATGTTCATAGCACTTGCATTTTATGTAATATAAAGGGTATTGATGATAACAAGCCGAAATTAAACGATAAAATGTCGTATATAGTTGTAACATTTAGATACAAATGTATATGCAGTTAAAAGACATAAACGATTTTAGAACGACTGTAAACGTCCTTATAACTGTTATAAATGAAAATAGCACTTGTATTTTGTGTCATATGATGGAATTGACGATAACAAGCCGCATGTAAACAATCATATGTCGTATAATGCTGTTAAATTTAGTTATAAAAGTTTATGCAGATAAAAGACATAAACGACAATATATCGACTGTAAACGACGTTATAACCGGTATAGATGAACAAAGGACTTGCATTTTGTGTAATATAAAGGGTATTGATGATAACAAGCCGAAATTAAACGATAAAATGTCGTATGTAGTTGTAACATTTAGATACAAATGTATATGCAGTTAAAAGACATAAACGATTATAGAACGATAGTAAACGTCCTTATAACTGTTATAAATGAAAATAGCACTTGTATTGTGTGTCATATGATGGAATTGACGATAACAAGCCGCATGTTAACAATCATATGTCGTATAATGCTGTTACATTTAGTTAAAAAAGTTTATGCAGATAAAAGACATAAACGACAATATATCGACTGTAAACGACGTTATAACGGGTATAGATGATCAAAGGACTTGCATTTTGTGTAATATAAAGGGTATTGATGATAACAAGCCGAAAGTAAACGATAAAATGTCGTATATAGTTGTAACATTTAGATACAAATGTATATGCAGTTAAAAGACATAAACGATTTTAGAACGACTGTAAACGTCCTTATAACTGTTATAAATGAAAATAGCACTTGTATTTTGTGTCATATGATGGAATTGACGATAACAAGCCGCATGTAAACAATCATATGTCGTATAATGCTGTTAAATTTAGTTATAAAAGTTTATGCAGATAAAAGACATAAACGACAATATATCGACTGTAAACGACGTTATAACCGGTATAGATGAACAAAGGACTTGCATTTTGTGTAATATAAAGGGTATTGATGATAACAGGCCGAAATTGAACGATAAAATGTCGTATGTAGTTGTAACATTTAGATACAAATGTATATGCAGTTAAAAGACATAAACGATTATAGAACGATTGTAAACGTCCTTATATCAGTTATAAATGAAAATAGCACTTGTATTGTGTGTAATATGATGGATATTGAAGATAACGAGCCACATGTAAACCATCATATGTCGTATAATGCTGTTACATGTAGTTATAAAAGTTTATGCTGATAAAAGACATAAACGACAATATATCGACTGTAAACGACGTTATAACGGATATAGATGATCAAATGACTTGCATTTTGTGTAATATGAAGGGTATTGATGAACAAAAGCCGAAAAAACGATAAAACGTCGTATAGAGTTGTAACACATCGATAAAAATGTATATGCAGATGAAAGACATAAACGACGGTATTAAGACTGTAAACGATCTTAAAACTGTTATAAATGTTCATAGCACTTGCATTTTATGTAATATAAAGGGTATTGATGATAACAAGCCGAAATTAAACGATAAAATGTCGTATATAGTTGTAACATTTAGATACAAATGTATATGCAGTTAAAAGACATAAACGATTTTAGAACGACTGTAAACGTCCTTATAACTGTTATAAATGAAAATAGCACTTGTATTTTGTGTCATATGATGGAATTGACGATAACAAGCCGCATGTAAACAATCATATGTCGTATAATGCTGTTAAATTTAGTTATAAAAGTTTATGCAGATAAAAGACATAAACGACAATATATCGACTGTAAACGACGTTATAACGGGTATAGATGAACAAAGGACTTGCATTTTGTGTAATATAAAGGGTATTGATGATAACAAGCCGAAATTAAACGATAAAATGTCGTATGTAGTTGTAACATTTAGATACAAATGTATATGCAGTTAAAAGACATAAACGATTATAGAACGATAGTAAACGTCCTTATAACTGTTATAAATGAAAATAGCACTTGTATTGTGTGTCATATGACGGAATTGACGATAACAAGCCGCATGTTAACAATCATATGTCGTATAATGCTGTTACATTTAGTTAAAAAAGTTTATGCAGATAAAAGACATAAACGACAATATATCGACTGTAAACGACGTTATAACGGGTATAGATGAACAAAGGACTTGCATTTTGTGTAATATAAAGGGTATTGATCATAACAAGCCGAAAGTAAACGATAAAATGTCGTATGTAGTTGTAACATTTAGATACAAATGTATATGCAGTTAAAAGACATAAACGATTATAGAACGACTGTAAACGTCCTTATAACTGTTATAAATGAAAATAGCACTTGTATTGTGTGTCATATGATGGAATTAACGATAACAAGCCGCATGTAAACAATCATATGTCGTATAAGGCTGTTACATTTAGTTATAAAAGTTTATGCAGATAAAAGACATAAACGACAATATATCGACTGTAAACGACGTTATAACGGGTATAGATGATCAAAGGACTTGCATTTTGTGTAATATAAAGGGTATTGATGATAACAAGCCGAAATTAAACGATAAAATGTCGTATATACTTGTAACATTTAGATACAAACGTATATGCAGATAAAAGACATAAACGACGGTATTACAACTGTAAACGATCCTAAAACTGTTATAAATGTTCATAGCACTTGCATTTTGTGTAATATAAAGGGTATTGATGATAACAAGCCGAAATTAAACGATAAAATGTCGTATGTAGTTGTAACATTTAGATACAAACGTATATGCAGATAAAAGACATAAACGATTATAGAACGACTGTAAACGTCCTTATATCAGTTATAATTGAAAATAGCATTTGTATTGTGTGTAATATGATGGATATTGAAGATAACGAGCCACATGTAAACCATCATATGTCGTATAATGCTGTTACATGTAGTTATAAAAGTTTATGCAGATAAAAGACATAAACGACAATATATCGACTGTAAACGACGTTATAACGGGTATAGATGATCAAAGGACTTGCATTTTGTGTATTATAAAGGGTATTGATGATAACAAGCCGAAATTAAACGATAAAATGTCGTATATAGTTGTAACATTTAGATACAAACGTATATGCAGATAAAAGACATAAACGATTATAGAACGACTGTAAACGTCCTTATATCAGTTATAAATGAAAATAGCACTTGTATTGTGTGTAATATGATGGATATTGAAGATACCGAGCCACATGTAAACCATCATATGTCGTATAATACTGTTACATGTAGTTATAAAAGTTTATGCAGATAAAAGACATAATCGACAATATATCGACTGTAAACGACGTTATAACGGGTATAGATGATTAAAGGACTTGCATTTTGTGTAATATAAAGGGTATTGATGATAACAAGCCGAAATTAAACGATAAAATGTCGTATATACTTGTAAAATTTAGATACAAACGTATATGCAGATAAAAGACATAAACGATTATAGAACGACTGTAAACGTCCTTATATCAGTTATAAATGAAAATAGCACTTGTATTGTGTGTAATATGATGGATATTGAAGATACCGAGCCACATGTTAACCATCATATGTCGTATAATACTGTTACATGTACTTATAAAAGTTTATGCAGATAAAAGACATAAACGACAATATATCGACTGTAAACGACGTTATAACGGGTATAGATGATCAAAGGACTTGCATTTTGTGTAATAGAAAGGGTATTGATGATAACAAGCCGAAATTAAACGATAAAATGTCGTATATAGTTGTAACATTTAGATACAAACGTATATGCAGATAAAAGACATAAACGATTATAGAACGACTGTAAACGTCCTTATATCAGTTATAAATGAAAATAGCACTTGTATTGTGTGTAATATGATGGATATTGAAGATACCGAGCCACATGTAAACCATCATATGTCGTATAATACTGTTACATGTAGTTATAAAAGTTTATGCAGATAAAAGACATAATCGACAATATATCGACTGTAAACGACGTTATAACGGGTATAGATGATTAAAGGACTTGCATTTTGTGTAATATAAAGGGTATTGATGATAACAAGCCGAAATTAAACGATAAAATGTCGAATATAGTTGTAACTTTTAGATACAAACGTATATGCAGATAAAAGGACATAGACGATTATAGAACGACTGTAAACGTCCTTATATCAGTTATAAATGAAAATAGCACTTGTATTGTGTGTCATATGATGGAATTGACGATAACAAGCCGCATGTAAACAATCATATGTCGTATAATGCTGTTACATTTAGTTATAAAAGTTTATGCAGATAAAAGACATAAACGATAATATATCGACTGTAAACGACGTTATAACGGGTATAGATGAACAAAGGACTTGCATTTTGTGTAATATAAAGGGTATTGATGATAACAAGCCGAAATTAAACGATAAAATGTCGTATGTAGTTGTAACATTTAGATACAAACGTATATGCAGATAAAAGACATAAACGATTATAGAACGACTGTAAACGTCCTTATATCAGTCATAAATGAAAATAGCACTTGTATTGTGTGTAATATGATGGATATTGAAGATAACGAGCCACATGTAAACCATCATATGTCGTATAATGCTGTTACATGTAGTTATAAAAGTTTATGCTGATAAAAGACATAAACGACAATATATCGACTGTAAACGACGTTATAACGGGTATAGATGATCAAAGGACTTGCATTTTGTGTAATAGAAAGGGTATTGATGATAACAAGCCGAAATTAAACGATAAAATGTCGTATATAGTTGTAACATTTAGATACAAACGTATATGCAGATAAAAGACATAAACGATTATAGAACGATTGTAAACGTCCTTATATCAGTTATAAATGAAAATAGCACTTGTATTGTGTGTCATATGATGGAATTGACGATAACAAGCCGCATGTAAACAATCATATGTCGTATAAGGCTGTTACATTTAGTTATAAAAGTTTATGCAGATAAAAGACATAAACGACAATATATCGACTGTAAACGACGTTATAACGGGTATAGATGATCAAAGGACTTGCATTTTGTGTAATATAAAGGGTATTGATGATAACAAGCCGAAATTAAACGATAAAATGTCGAATATAGTTGTAACTTTTAGATACAAACGTATATGCAGATAAAAGACATAGACGATTATAGAACGACTGTAAACGTCCTTATATCAGTTATAAATGAAAATAGCACTTGTATTGTGTGTCATATGATGGAATTGACGATAACAAGCCGCATGTAAACAATCATATGTCGTATAATGCTGTTACATTTAGTTATAAAAGTTTATGCAGATAAAAGACATAAACGATAATATATCGACTGTAAACGACGTTATAACGGGTATAGATGAACAAAGGACTTGCATTTTGTGTAATATAAAGGGTATTGATGATAACAAGCCGAAATTAAACGATAAAATGTCGTATGTAGTTGTAACATTTAGATACAAATGTATATGCAGTTAAAAGACATAAACGATTATAGAACGATTGTAAACGTCCTTATAACTGTTATAAATGAAAATAGCACTTGTATTGTGTGTCATATGATGGAATTGACGATAACAAGCCGCATGTAAACAATCATATGTCGTATAATGCTGTTACATTTAGTTAAAAAAGTTTATGCAGATAAAAGACATAAACGACAATATATCGACTGTAAACGACGTTATAACGGGTATAGATGATCAAAGGACTTGCATTTTGTGTAATATAAAGGGTATTGATGATAACAAGCCGAAATTAAACGATAAAATGTCGTAAATACTTGTAAAATTTAGATACAAACGTATATGCAGATAAAAGACATAAACGATTATAGAACGACTGTAAACGTCCTTATATCAGTCATAAATGAAAATAGCACTTGTATTGTGTGTAATATGATGGATATTGAAGATAAGGAGCCACATGTAAACCATCATATGTCGTATAATGCTGTTACATGTAGTTATAAAAGTTTATGCTGATAAAAGACATAAACGACAATATATCGACTGTAAACGACGTTATAACGGGTATAGATGATCAAAGGACTTGCATTTTGTGTAATAGAAAGGGTATTGATGATAACAAGCCGAAATTAAACGATAAAATGTCGTATATAGTTGTAACATTTAGATACAAACGTATATGCAGATAAAAGACATAAACGATTATAGAACGACTGTAAACGTCCTTATATCAGTTATAAATGAAAATAGCACTTGTATTGTGTGTAATATGATGGATATTGAAGATACCGAGCCACATGTAAACCATCATATGTCGTATAATACTGTTACATGTAGTTATAAAAGTTTATGCAGATAAAAGACATAATCGACAATATATCGACTGTAAACGACGTTATAACGGGTATAGATGATTAAAGGACTTGCATTTTGTGTAATATAAAGGGTATTGATGATAACAAGCCGAAATTAGACGATAAAATGTCGAATATAGTTGTAACTTTTAGATACAAACGTATATGCAGATAAAAGACATAGACGATTATAGAACGACTGTAAACGTCCTTATATCAGTTATAAATGAAAATAGCACTTGTATTGTGTGTCATATGATGGAATTGACGATAACAAGCCGCATGTAAACAATCATATGTCGTATAATGCTGTTACATTTAGTTTAAAAAGTTTATGCAGATAAAAGACATAAACGATAATATATCGACTGTAAACGACGTTATAACGGGTATAGATGAACAAAGGACTTGCATTTTGTGTAATATAAAGGGTATTGATGATAACAAGTCGAAATTAAACGATAAAATGTCGTATGTAGTTGTAACATTTAGATACAAACGTATATGCAGATAAAAGACATAAACGATTATAGAACGACTGTAAACGTCCTTATATCAGTCATAAATGAAAATAGCACTTGTATTGTGTGTAATATGATGGATATTGAAGATAACGAGCCACATGTAAACCATCATATGTCGTATAATGCTGTTACATGTAGTTATAAAAGTTTATGCTGATAAAAGACATAAACGACAATATATCGACTGTAAACGACGTTATAACGGGTATAGATGATCAAAGGACTTGCATTTTGTGTAATAGAAAGGGTATTGATGATAACAAGCCGAAATTAAACGATAAAAATGTCGTATGTAGTTGTAACATTTAGATACAAACGTATATGCAGATAAAAGACATAAACGATTATAGAACGACTGTAAACGTCCTTATATCAGTTATAAATGAAAATAGCACTTGTATTGTGTGTAATATGATGGATATTGAAGATACCGAGCCACATGTAAACCATCATATGTCGTATAATACTGTTACATGTAGTTATAAAAGTTTATGCAGATAAAAGACATAATCGACAATATATCGACTGTAAACGACGTTATAACGGGTATAGATGATTAAAGGACTTGCATTTTGTGTAATATAAAGGGTATTGATGATAACAAGCCGAAATTGAACGATAAAATGTCGTATATACTTGTAAAATTTAGATACAAACGTATATGCAGATAAAAGACATAAACGATTATAGAACGACTGTAAACGTCCTTATATCAGTTATAAATGAAAATAGCACTTGTATTGTGTGTAATATGATGGATATTGAAGATAAGGAGCCACATGTAAACCATCATATGTCGTATAATGCGGTTACATGTAGTTATAAAAGTTTATGCTGATAAAAGACATAAACGACAATATATCGACTGTAAACGACGTTATAACGGATATAGATGATCAAATGACTTGCATTTTGTGTAATATGAAGGGTATTGATGAACAAAAGCCGAAAAAAAACGATAAAACGTCGTATAGAGTTGTAACACATCGATAAAAATGTATATGCAGATAAAAGACATAAACGACGGTATTACGACTGTAAACGATCTTAAAACTGTTATAATTGTTCATAGCACTTGCATTTTATGTAATATAAAGGGTATTGATGATAACAAGCCGAAATTAAACGATAAAATGTCGTATATAGTTGTAACATTTAGATACAAATGTATATGCAGTTAAAAGACATAAACGATATTAGAACGACTGTAAACGTCCTTATAACTGTTATAAATGAAAATAGCACTTGTATTGTGTGTCATATGATGGAATTGACGATAACAAGCCGCATGTAAACAATCATATGTCGTATAATGCTGTTACATTTAGTTATAAAAGTTTATGCAGATAAAAGACATAAACGACAATATATCGACTGTAAACGACGTTATAACGGGTATAGATGAACAAAGGACTTGCATTTTGTGTAATATAAAGGGTATTGATGATAACAAGCCGAAATTAAACGATAAAATGTCGTATGTAGTTGTAACATTTAGATACAAACGTATATGCAGATGAAAGACATAAACGATTATAGAACGACTGTAAACGTCCTTATATCAGTTATAAATGAAAATAGCATTTGTATTGTGTGTAATATGATGGATATTGAAGATAACGAGCCACATGTAAACCATCATATGTCGTATAATGCTGTTACATGTAGTTATAAAAGTTTATGCTGATAAAAGACATAAACGACAATATATCGACTGTAAACGACGTTATAACGGGTATAGATGATTAAAGGACTTGCATTTTGTGTAATATAAAGGGTATTGATGATAACAAGCCGAAATTAAACGATAAAATGTCGAATATAGTTGTAACTTTTAGATACAAACGTATATGCAGATAAAAGACATAGACGATTATAGAACGACTGTAAACGTCCTTATATCAGTTATAAATGAAAATAGCACTTGTATTGTGTGTCATATGATGGAATTGACGATAACAAGCCGCATGTAAACAATCATATGTCGTATAATGCTGTTACATTTAGTTATAAAAGTTTATGCAGATAAAAGACATAAACGATAATATATCGACTGTAAACGACGTTATAACGGGTATAGATGAACAAAGGACTTGCATTTTGTGTAATATAAAGGGTATTGATGATAACAAGCCGAAATTAAACGATAAAATGTCGTATGTAGTTGTAACATTTAGATACAAACGTATATGCAGATAAAAGACATAAACGATTATAGAACGACTGTAAACGTCCTTATATCAGTTATAAATGAAAATAGCACTTGTATTGTGTGTAATATGATGGATATTGAAGATAACGAGCCACATGTAAACCATCATATGTCGT